>JAQGBT010001077.1:0-36494 GCA_034698585.1 Disparrhopalites patrizii
CTTCCGTCCTTGGCCGTGGCGACGGCGTAGGTGGTGCCATCCTCGTGCGTGCGGAGCTCGTAAGGACTTCCATCCTCGCGAACCTTGACCTCGTAGGTGGAGCCGTCTTCGCGTTTCCTTTGCTCATAGCGGCTGCCGTCCGCTGCGGTGCGGACTTCCAGTGGCTTGCCGTCCTTGCCAACGGCCACGGTGACTTTGGTTCCGTCAGCCCGCTTCTGAACTTCCACGGTGGAGCCGTCCTCTCGGCGCTTGATTTCCACTGTGCTTCCGTCCGCCAAGGTGCGCACGACTTGTGTGGTCTTTCCATCCGGAGCCCGGCGAACCTCGACTGTGGTTCCGTCCACTGCCGTCCGAATTTCCACCGTCGAACCGTCCTTGCTGTTTGTGGCGACGGCGTAAGTGAATCCGTCCTCGCCCTTGACAGTTTCGTACGGTGTTCCGTCCTCTTTGACCTTCACCTCGAACGTGGTTCCATCGGCTCGCTTTCGCACCTCGACAGTGCTTCCGTCCACTGCCTTCTTGACAGCGCACGTAGACCCGTCCTTGTTGATGGTCACTTCCTGGGTGCTTCCGTCCGTGGCTTTGCGAATCTCGACAGTACTGCCATCGGCACGTGTCTTTACCTCCACGGCAGTTCCGTCTTCGCGAGCACGGAGCTCCACAACCGATCCGTCCTCTCGGGTTCTCACTTCAAACGTGCTTCCGTCCTTGGCCGTGGCGACGGCGTAGGTGGTGCCATCCTCGTGCGTGCGGAGCTCGTAAGGACTTCCATCCTCACGAATGCGAACCTGATAGGTGGTACCGTCTTTTTTTTGTCGCGTTTCATAATAACTGTTATTTGGTCCTTCACGAATTCCGTTGGTTCCTTGTTGGTTAATGTGCAAAATTTCTTTGGTGCCGTCGTCGTATATTCTTTCTTGCACTTTGTTTCCATTGTTTAACACTTTGATTTGTGATTTGTACTGTGTTTTTTTTGTTAGTGCACCGACACCATCTGTTTGTGCAGGTTGTGGTTTTTGCACTTTCCCAATTTTTAATTTGGGTTGTGTATGTTTACCCGTCCTTGGTCTTTCCTCATCACTACTGATTTCGAACAGTTGAAAGGTTTCTTCGGCGTCACTTTTCCATCCGTTAGTCGTTGATGGAGCTGTTGTGTGGTTTTCACTGTTTTCTTGTTTAGATACTTTCGTTGAAATGTCTTGAGAAGCTGCCTTTTGCTGTGAAACTTTTCCACTCACTTTTTGTGCTTGTCGTTTCACTGAGTCTTTTGTAACCACATTCTCACTAATAACACTTTGATTTTCGTCCTCCCGTAATTCCACGTTTGTCACTTGTTTAATCTGATTGTCACTTTGCTTTAGTTGCGTTTGTATAAAATTATTTTCCACTTGTTCACTAGTTGATATTATTTTCTGTTTCACAGTAATATTTTCACGGGATTCGCTTTGCGATACATCATGCGTATCATCACCACTTGCACCTTTTAACTTAGTTTCCACTTTTCCCACTTTGGAACTGGAATTTGCACTTTTTTCCGTTATTGAGCTCTGTCGTTTTGTTTTTCCTATTTTTCCTATCCTAAGTTTAGGTTGACGCTGGGAACCTTGCACATTACTATCACTATCAAAACTGTCATCACCATCGGCTTGGTATTTGTACGAGTCAGAATCATAATCAGTCGATACACTAACACTGCGAGACCGAGGAAGTCCGTCATCGACGGATGGAATGTTTTCAGCATTGGAAAGTCCTTTTTTCGTTGCATGAGATTTTGTCACAGTTTCTCCAGTTTTGTCAAGAGAGTTACCTCCGGATTTTTGCTGCACGTTTTCACTACTTTTTTGTCTTTCACTTTGTTCACTTGTCCCCCCTTTGTCTCTCGTTCTTACACTTTCCTCATTCTTTTTATTGGCAGCACTTGTTTTACTTTCACTTTTCACTTTCACCACACTTTCACTTTCACCCCTTCCATTCACTCCTTTAGAATTTTGCCTTTTATCCGCATCACGGGATTTGGATTTAGTGTCGGTGGAATAGTCCATGGGTTTTTGCACTTTAAACTCAGCTCCGGTTTTGAACGATTCATAATCAATTTCCTCCTGATTTTGAGCTTCCGTAAACAATTTTAAAGCACCATCCACTTTTCCTTTGGCTTTTTTTAAAAGTTTTTTTAATTCCTTTTTCGAAGGGGCTTGACGTTTAACTTTGCCAATTTTAAGTTTCATTTTACTAGAGTCCATGCGGGGTTCATCGTCCGAATCATGTTCATCAAAGCCATACAGTTCATTCAATTGTCTCTCTAATTCTGCATAATAGGCCACAAAATCAACTTCACTCTCATCGTCAGAAGATTCCACTTTAACCGGTTCAACTACAGGTGGGGGTGGTTTGGGCGGGTCGGGTTTTACGGGTTTTGTTGTTTTTTCAGGCTTTTTGACAGGAAGTGGTTTGTGTTCTTTTGGCTCGGCCGGCTGCTGGGGTGCTGTCTTTTGAGGGGGGGTCACCTCTCTCCAAACATCCTTTGTTTCCTTAGCTTTGCTCTCAGAAGTGGGCTGCGGCTTTTCTTCTTTGTCTTTCCTCACTTCTTTTGTTTCCGGCTTAATTGGTTTTGGCTTGGCTGCAGGAGGCTCCTTTGTTTTCTGTTTTTCCTCAATTAATGTTGGAGTGGGAGGAGGAGTGCTCTCCCGCGTGGGTTCTGCTTTTGGAAGCTCTCCATCTTTGGGATATGTATCTGCCGGCTGAGGGATCTTGGCATCACTTTTCGCGGGAACGGGAGTGCTCTCCTCTAAAGTGCTGTCATCATCATCAGAGCTTCCGTGTGAGCCATCGCCTCTGTCAAGTTTGAACTGTTTTCCCGTTCGAGTAATTTTCCCTTCAATATCCTCCTCTTCTTGGTCCGCCTTGATGATGGTCATTCTCGGACCACCATCCAAGGTATACTGTTGCTCTTCCTCCTTCCTCATCTTGCTCATAAATCTATCTGTCAGCGCCGCAATCTTGGATGGCTTTTGTGTTTTATCTTGCGACTTCTCTTTCTCCTTGAATACGGGCATTTCCAATTTCCCACGTGGCTTTTGCTGTGGTTGTTGTTGTCCCTGTTGCTGACCATCCTCGGCTGTTTCCGATTGCTGTTGAGACTTCTTTTGTTTCTTTGACTTTTCATTCATGCCCTTACCTGCCAATGCTACCTCATTGTCTACTTGGTTAGTATCGATTAAGGGTGGGTCAGAGGAATTATTAGGAGAGGTACTGGTTTTCGTTTTGCTAACGGTTTTTTTCGTAGTTTTTGTTTTGGTGACTTTTTGAGTCTGTGTAATAGTTGTGAGTGTGTCTGTTTGTGCACTTTCTACGGATGCTATAACATGGTCATCTGTGGTGGTTTGTTCTAGCATCTCCTGTTGTTGTTGTAGTTTTAATAGCACACCCTCACTCTGTCCCAAAATATCTCCATGGCTAGAGATGGTGTTGAAAGAGCCATTAACAAGCCTGTCTAAAGACTCTGTGCTGTCACGTCTAGGACTAGCAACATCAGTGTCTGAACTATAACTAGAATCAGCAGAAGCAGCCAGCTGACTACTACGAGACCCGCTGCTAAATGAATCTGCACGCGGACTTAGACTTACCCCAGTATTCTGAACAGGACTGCCCACGACCGCAATGTGTCCATCTTTAGTTTCAACAGTCTCACCCACCTCGAGGACGCCATTACGGAAGACCCCCGGTAAGAATTTAAATTCTCCATTATCCATAACAACTCGACCAGGAATAAAAGTCCCATCTGAGCCTCGCTGTCCCGGTATGAATTGTCCGTCAATCTCCTCTCCAGCGACAAAGCGCTTGTGCTTGCCAAAAACTTTGCCAGGCACGAATACTTTCTCACCCTCTATCTCCAGATATCTACCTGGGATGGATCTCGAATTCCTTCTGGATACCTGATGAT
This sequence comes from Disparrhopalites patrizii, assembly GCA_034698585.1. Lineage (NCBI taxonomy): Eukaryota > Metazoa > Arthropoda > Collembola > Symphypleona > Sminthuridae > Disparrhopalites > Disparrhopalites patrizii. The sequence continues at coordinate 3,941 of JAQGBT010001077.1, forward strand.
GCTCCACCTCAAGGCTACCACTACTCCCGCTGGCGGATTCCACCGTAATACTAATGGCGGATCGGACCTTGTCAACCTTTTCCCTGTCCTTGGCAGCAATCATCCTGTCATACTTCTCTGTCCGCCTGGATTGTCTGGTATTCTCTAGTTTGCTATGCACTTTGACGATGGTGGTAGGATCTGGAGGGATCCGCTCTCTCGACCTATCCCATGACTGATTCTCCGATTTATACCTATCTCGACTCTTCATCCTGGAATGAACTTTCTCCACTTTCTCCTGATCTGGCTCTATCCTATAGGCTCTCCAATCCACCGTTTGTTTCACTCTCGTCCTACTCCTCATTCGAGTTCTAATTCTTTCCACTTTCTCTTTGTCGGGGAGGATCTTCTCACATAATCTCTTCTCTGCTAACTCAATGGCTAATTTCTCCTTCATCTCAAAAACTTTAAACTTTTCCGATTTGGATTGCTTAACATGGAAGCCGTTCCCGGTTTCAATATCTATTCTCATTTTTGGTTGCTCAGTTAATTGGAATTTAACGTCTCCGCTCAGGAGTCTCACGACAATCTCCGTGTCTTTGTGCAGTATGTCACGAACGAAGCCCGAGCGAAGCCCATGCTCCACGTACCCATCCATTACAAAGTCCATGTCAGCCGCCCCATACCCAAATAATTTCGTTCCAATCTCATTATTCCTACCGTCCACTTTCACTTTAAAATTATCCCACATGGCTGAGGTCCCTTCTAATTGACACAAATACTGTTTGGAACGGTTCTCTACACCATTCCTCAAACCATGACGAAGGCTTTGGAATCCAGCCCATTTGTCCAATACCTGGGCTTCAGCTTTACTAACAACGGGCAGTATTGGAAAATAAAAGTTACCTTTGAGAGCCATATTTGTTAGAAACGAAAAAAATACTACTGATAATTATAATTGAAAAAAATGTTGCCCCTTTGCCTTTTAAACTCGATACAACGAATAACTAAATTACTAATATTTATGTACTAATAGTTATTACATTTAAAAAAAACCAAATGAATAGAAGGTCGTGGTTAGAAGAACTTTTGTTGTTTTTTTTTGTCTGTTGTTGTCGAATTTTTTTTTCTCACAAAAATAAGCCAAAACCAAACTCACTTTGCTTTCTCTCTCTCCTTTTTGTGCTCTTTTAGTGCTACACGACTAATGTCTGAGGTCCTATATGAAGCGTCTGTACGTCTGAACACTTGCTCATCCCCATAATGGAAAACGGACTTTCAACAGGATTTTTTTAAAGAAAATTTTGCGCAAACTTTTTCCGCACTTGAAACAAAAATCACATAATGTCACCAATTAATAGACAAGTTGTCACAATGAGTTACAAAAAAAAGAAGAAACAAGTTTTTTTGTAACAATAAAAACAAACAACCCAAACCAAAAAAAATTAAAAGAGTATAGAAAGTAAGAGACAGAGCAGCAGAGATAGAAATGAGACTATTGTATTCAACTTTTTTATGATGGGGAAGAAGAACGAGTAGTATTACAGAAAAGGTCAAGAGAATAAGTAATTAAAAAAGAATATACAGTGATCCAAAAATAGAATAGGGAGAATTTATATGTATATATATTTTTCTAAATATAATCAGGGTAGGGCCACAGGCTTGAAAATATATGTACAGTTGGTAAATTCCAATGGGACATGTTAACTAATTCTTTTTTTAGGGGGGAGGGGAGAAACAGAAGAAGATGAAGAACGAAAGAAACCAAATTAAATTTTGTTACTGTTATTGCTTTTTAACCCGCAGGGATGAAAACAAATAGGGCCATGAAGACAGGTATGGGGAGTCAAAAAAGGAAGGAAAAGAAAAAAGAATTATTATTATATAGTATTATAATGAATCCAAATAAAACAAAATTAATAGGTGTAATGAGCTAGAAACCCCCGAATGAGTGAAAAACGAGATTTGAATCAAAGAAAATCTAGCGTCTGAAGAGAGAAGAAAAAGAAGTTGAAACTCTTTAAAAATAGAATATAAAACTCACCTGGTTGTTGAGTCCCTGTTGTATTTGTTGAAGAAGTATATTGTCTCTGCTCCAACTACTAGACGTACTCGTCATCTTTCCTTTAACCAGAAACGAGAAATGTTATGTCTTTTTTTTTCGTTGAAAAAAAAGGAGATTCAGCACCGTTTATTTTTTTTTTTTGCTTCAAGCGATTACTAGATTGGCTAAGAGACACCCGAAAAAAAATCTCCCTACTACTACTATATTACGAGAATGAAAAAAGACTACTACTAGTAGTAAGTTAATAGCCACACAATAGTAAATAATATGATATGTGTAAAAGAACGGTGCTAGTAAAAGGCAACCGAAAACAAGTGAAGCGATTCGCTCAACAAAACAACAACATCAAAAAAGCGACGGGTGAAAGAGAAAGAAATGGTATATACATAAAACGTTGTCTATATACAAAAAAAAATTTTTTTTTGAAAGAAAGTAGATGCACACACACGCATATATCATTGTATAAAAAATTTCACTATACGTACACACTTTTTGCATATTTTTGTCAGGAGGACCATCCCCCATTATCTTTGGTCTTGACGAGAAGAAGAGAAAAGACAAAAAAAATGTATAGTTATACAACTTTTATAATTATTTGATATATATAATTATAACAATATCCGTAGCACGACTCTCCTTTCCTTTTTTTTGTCTAAATAACTAAAGAAGAAAGAAGAAAGAGAGAGAGAAAAAAAAACAATCTTTTTATACACACACTAAAAGGAAGGAAAAATACTGCCGGTATAAATAGTAAACCACACTACCAGGATATTTATACACAATAATTTGAATAAGTGAAGTTAAACCATATTAATTAAATTTTGAAGTTAAAATGATTACCAGAAGACTCCATGCTGTTCCGAAGCCTGTTCACAAACTGTATTACTTCTTTTACTGAGTCTTCCTCCTTCTACTCCTTTTTGCTCTTTTTTTTCCACGATTTTTTTTTCTTATTTCACCGTAAGAGAGAGAGAGAGAGGGAGAAAGGAGACGGGATACAGAGTGAAAATGTCTATTAATAGTCTCAAGACCAAAACGTTGATTTTCTACGCTGTTTGTCTAACTCTTCTTCTTCTTCCTTCCCCAAAAACCTGAGACATGTATAGGACTTGGGAATATAACGTTAAGTTTGAAACAGATGCTCTCAGATATTCATAGGTATTCAGGTCATGCATGAAGAAAAAACTTCCGTGTACAAGATCACACGGAACACACCTCTCCTATCTATCTTTCTCTCCCTTTCCCCTTCCTTCAATTGATGAAGAATCTAGAATGAACTGCTTGAATGCTTTCATTTGATAATAATCCTTTTACCCCACTATTTATATATTTTTCTTCGTATTTCTCCTTTATCTTCCCTTTATTTCTTTAACTTCATTTATTCCTCCTCCCCCTCCCATGTAAATTCATTTGTGTATATTGTACATGTAATTATAGCGGGAATGTACGTATACGTAAAAAAATTTGCGATGAAATCATCCTCCAAGTAGACGAATATGCCTGGCTGTCTCTCCCTTAGAAGACACATCTCTCTATAGTTCTTTCTTCCTGTCCCGTCTTTTCCCCTTTCTTCAAGGCTTAATGGGGAAAGATGATAAAAAACACATACATTTCCTAAATGATAAGTATTAGTATATGCCTAATGTCATCCGCATTTGTTCAGGGAGAAAGATGAGTGGTTGCACATTTATGCTTTCCCATATTATTATGTGCATGTTCACCCAATATATGTGTGTAATTATGGTGGATGTGTTAAGGTGAAGTCAAATGCCAACATTTTTTTTTTCAAATAGTGTGAAAGGTAGTAGTGTAAATGTGGCTATCGGTTTGACTATATAGGAGAAAAGGGTTGGTAGGAGTCGGATGCTGCTAGTTAGTATAGAGGTTCTAAAAGGGAGATAGAATAACACCATCCAAGAAGCTCTTGCATGACTCAGCCGATGAAAGGAAACTCCGACACTCGTGAAGTGTAGGAAAGGTATTTTCACTGTTTCCATTTACTCTCATTATGTAAGACAACTTGGTCGAGGTTGCACAAAAATTATGACATTTAAAAAAAATATATACATATATAATATATGTAGACATGTATATTTTTTATAAAAAAATATACGCTAAAAAATCGACCTGGTCGCTTTCCTTTATAGTCTCGCTTTCGCCTACGTGCGTATTTTTTATTATGGGTAACTTTCTTCAAGAAGAAGGGGAGAGATTTTCCCGAAGATCCGGTACATATTTTTAAAAGACATGGGAAACCAGCAGAAAATTCTTCATTAAACTTTTTTCGGAAGCATAAAACTTGATGTGTTAATACCCGTATGTAAGGGCATAATTTGGCAAAAAGCTTCGGCGACAGGATCAAAGGCTACTAATAATGTACGTGCCATGCTTTCCTGGTATTCCATGGTAATATTCTTGTACAGCAGATCTACATAGAAGCTCCAGATAATATGTATTTGTATGGTATTCACCGTTATGCATGGGAGTTTTGGCACTCGATATAAACATGATTTATTTTTAATAATAAATGACTCCCCACTTGAGACCTCTGCAATATACTCAAGGATTGTCGAATATGTATAGGTACTAACTGAGAATTCTCACACCGTCAAAAAAAATAGAAGAAGGAAAAAAAAATTGGAACTGGGTGACAAATAACAGCTTTTCGTTGTCATTGCAAAAAAGGGAGGAAGTCCGTGAGCAAAATACCTTGAAAGAGAGAATACTTCTCTCCCACTCTTTCTCCGTAGGTAGATCAGGGCCTGAGTTCTTTGAGGACAAACAAACGGAGTGGAAAATTAAAGCAAAACAAAATGAAAAACTAACCAGACCTTTTCAGACCTCCTGCTATTAATTAGTATCCATTTTACTTCAAGTTTTTTTTACTTCTCCTTTAAGAAAGGCTTCCAAAACTCAATCATAGACATGAGCTTGGTGCTATATATAGGAAGAAATGCAAAGCCCGTGAAACAGTAGATACATAATTGTAAAAAGCGAACTCCCATCCTTTCTCTCTCTCTCAATTTCCTTGACATGTGAAAATCATAAATGCTTTAAAAAATACCTCTTGGCAAAACAGCCTGATCTTTTAAATGTTCTATAGCCTTTCTTGTCAATCTTGACCTTGTTTCAACAGGAAATAAAATATATATTTCCTCCAACTGCCTCATGCTTCTTGGCAGTTGATTAAAAAGGAGAAAGTATGCCTTTTCTCTCCTCTTTTATGTACGGTTCTACGTTAAATTCCATCATTTGAACAAATGTATAAGCGATGGCGAGTTTACAAGAAATGTGTAGATATTTCCTTTTTTTTATTTTCTTCAAATGTACCATAACTTGACCTTTTTCTCTATCCCGTAAAGTAATCCCGATAAACTGTAGCCAAAAAAATTGGAACTCCGAAGGTTCTCTCTGGTAGACGTCGGCAATCGTCTTCACAGGCGTAGAAGAAAGAAGAAATTGGAATCAATACATGCCAGGATGTGGGATTTACAGGATTTTATTACTAATCCCGTACTAGACATGAATGCATTTGGGATATAAAAATCCGGGTGAAATGCATTTCAGGAGCAAGATCATGTAGGTATGTAATATTAGGGGTTAAAGGAGAATAAAGATTTTCATAAATTCATAAAAATGTGTTACTTCATCACTTTGGGGTTTACTGTCCTCCTTGATAGTTGTTTTTTTGTAGTCTGTAACAGCCTCGTAATATTCTTGGTGTTCAATGTCAAAGAAAAGACTTGTGCATGAGCTGCAACCATCATGGTGGTACTACTAAATGGTTCTTATGGAGTCCGTAAGACACGTATCAACATCCACTATACGTAATAGTCATTAAACGAGAAGTAAATTGAATTGTAGCTTATATTATGTTTAAAGAAACAGCGTCCTTTTTTGTCTTGCTTGTACACATACATATATATACTAAAGACCAACAAAACCTACCAATCCAGTGTCAAGTTGATGTCGGGGGACGAGACAATAAAAAGGGCATGACTTGTGTTTGAGAATAGTTGTGTAATCATAGGATTATCATGCGTGCGTGGAGTGAGTCACACTTGGCGGAGTTTTAATGGGAACCAGTCAAATGTGTATATTTTTTTGGCAATTTACGTCAAATTTCTATAAATTTCCCCCTTTCCGAAACCATTTTCAAACCACACATCATCCGAAAGCGTGGGTGTCTCTCCGAATTTCGGAGAAAACATTTGTATTTAGGTACGTGGGACTTCCTCTGTCTCTCTTTCTCTCTCTCTGCAATCCGCCAAGACTCCATCCATGCTAATTGAGCCAATGTCGCCGAACTCATTCATTTCCGTCTCATCTCCGTGACTCCTTGAATCTATCAATGCATGATACTGGCTGGGATTGAGCCACCAATTTTTTATTTTGTTTATTAAATGATCCTTGAATTATTCTCTGCCAACATTTTTAATTCGGGCCCATTCAACCAAAAGTGCAATACTCCCCTTGTCTCCTTTATCCAAATTGGCAAATACAACAGCATAGTACGATAGTACAAACAAAAATGATCTTTTGGCATTTGATTTCCTTTTCTCTTTAAATTACTATGCAAACAAGTCATACAATCCTTTTTGTGTGGGACCATTCTAATGAGCGGAAATAATATTTGACAAATAATACAAGTACAAAATTTACAACCAATGGATGTAATACTAATTCCTTTGGCAATGCTCCTGGCTCATGTATACACTTGAATCACAGAACTATATTATGTGCACTAGTACAATGAGCATTGTATTTACTGTCTTAAATGCATATTTGTGTAGTTTTTAATCTTGTAAAAAGTAAAAATCCCCCGTCATGAATTTGGTTTCATATCATTTTATTCGTTTCCAGCCAGTACACACGAGGTGAGACGTTCGTTTATTCATTCCCAAAATTTTCCCCATCACTTTTACTTCCATTAAACTCGTACACGGGCAGACAGAGATAGGAATGGCGACTAAAATGGGAACGCTTCTTCTGGCTACATACACACCCAAGTCCAAAAAAGATCAGATTTATAGCTGTGGTCTGGGGCATTATTTGAAACATGTGTAATTTTTTTTTCTTCTGTGGAGCTCAAGAAAAAGAGCGACGGGACAGCAGCAATAGAAAGGCGAGAAGAAAAAAGCGTGCGATTGAGTCAAGAGTGTATAATACAGGACAAAAAGCGTCTTTTACGTGTCTCGGAGTACCAAAATAATATCAACGGAGATAAAAGAGGACGAACAAAGGAAAACGGGGAGAAAAATCAACGTTTCGAAGGGTGAAAATACACGGCAATTGTGTGAGTAATAAGTTTTCATGTACCTATATATATACATACCTACATATGTACATACATACGGAAGAACGTGAAGCCAAAGAAGGTAAGTCCAAATAAAAAGTTTAGTGGATGGAAGAATCAAATCTGATTGTCTCCATTTGGCCCATGCAATTACAGTTAGAATAATTCCATTCTTTCCTCTAAAATCCTTACTCCCAAGAGAGCCGTTTACAGAGGCTATGCACAAAGAAAATCAGATTTGTTATTACTTCCTTGAGGAAACATTGGGAGTTGCCTGTGACTCATTATTAGCATTAATAATTAGTATGACAAAAAATGCACAAAAGGGTTATGCATCACCCATCAACTTTGCAGTGTGTAAGTAGCAGACAAAAAAGAGGAGAGAAGGTGCGGTGATCGATAAGAGCGAGGCATTCAGTGATAAATGACACCAAAAAAAAATATAAGAAGAAAATAGGAGACGGCGGGATATTTGAAAAATGTTGGTGTAGTTGAAAAGATGAAAGCCTTTTTTCTTCTTTACAAAAGTATAAAGTGCCCCAAATGGCCCGAGCTCTGATCCCAGAAGTAAAAGTTATACTAATTGGAGAGTACGGAGTGGGGAAATCATCCATTTTTCGCCGATTTGCCACCGACACTTTCACCACTGACACTTCCAAGCGGTCAACGCTTGGATTAGATTTCTATGCCAAACCATTCCAAGAAAATAATATCAAGGTAAAAAAAAAACACAAACCATATACTATAGACTTTCTCCGTTTGATCCCCCTACCATTACGACGTAGTATGTGGGAGGTTGTGTATAAAGGCAAATAAATATGTTTATATATGTATACATATTACGATTTATGTAAAATGCCTGATTGTGAAATGAAGTATATTTTTTATTAAAATTAATTTGTTTCCTCCAGCTTCAATTATGGGACACCGGAGGGATGGAGCGGGTAGCCTCGGTCACATCCAGCTATTACAAGCACTCCGAGGCTGCCCTATTGACTTTTGCCCTGGACAATATAGACTCCTTCCATGCACTTTCCCAACATCTTCTAGAAGTCGTTACCTACGCAGAAACTGCTCGAATCTTCCTCTGTGGGAATAAATCTGACCTCCAACCTCAAGTCACTGATCAGGATGTGGAGGCATTTTGGTGAGTTTTGCGGATTGACCTAAAAATATTTAAATGTTATGCGTGGAGAAAATTTACCCTCTTGGCCCCAGTGCCTATTTGGGATCTTCAATTCTTCTCCATTGGAGAAAGTTTTCAAATCCAAGGCAGTTATTAAGGGCTTAAAACGCAGGACCTTCGTCTTCCTTCTGATCCGGAGCTCGAAAGAAGTTGCTCAGGACACAACTTGCAAGAGAAAATGTGGGACAAACCTATGTTAAAACTGATTCAAAGTTATTCAAATAGGATATTTTGAGGTTACTTTCCAAAGGACAAAGTAATATGCAAAATAGATCCAGTACATTGATTGAATTTTTAGGAATCCAGTATCATTGCATTCCTAACCTACTTTTGGAAGATAAAAGTTCCTTCCCATTATCCTCTTTCTCTCTCTTCCAACGAAATTGATAAAGAAATTCAAAAAAGTTTGCTTGTTTAAAAAAAGATAGGTTGCTACAAGCTAAAAATACCAATGTTATGTCGACATTCTCTCAAATATGAAATTCGCACGCCACCTTGGTACAACGGCGTCACTAAAAACATTCACTATTATGTCATTCCTTTTCGACTGTCCTGATGAACTTGATAAAGGTCAAAAATGTTTTCATTAAAAAAAAACTCGTATCCAAGAGCTAAACGACACGACGTTAATAGTTAGTTTTCATATTAAGGGAAAAAATCCGTTGGTCAGTCATTTAAAGCTCCAGCGTTAGTTTGTCAGAAATGTTGCTTAATGACGATTTACGTTTAGTGTCAGTATGACGAGATATTAAATCAAAATCCTGTATCGACATTGAATATGCTGGTTTTCATGATTTTTGTGTTTGGTCCTGATGCTGATGATTTTGTTTTTTGATCAATGTTTCCCCAGTGAAGAGACGAGTGACTGCATTGCGGGTTACTTCAAAACATCATGCAAGACTGGTGAGGGAATTGTGGAGATGTTCAATACAATAGCCACCTCCTTGTGTACTCAAGTCAAGTCCCGGCACGACCTCCTTCATCTGGATGAGACCAGCTTCCAAATCACACAGACACCGGAGGATCCCTCAGTACAGGAAGACTGCTTATGTTGAGGAATGTTAGTGATGTCTATATAAATCAACCATAAAGGAGAAAATTGGAGAGAATTTTCTCCCGAAAAAAAAAATTTCATCTCATTTGAATTACGCATGAAATTACGAAATATTTAATTATGCTTAACTACATATATTAAAATCTACATATGTAACTATGTATAATACGAATAGTAACCGCTTAGTTTTTTTTCTCTCAAGAGGGTATCAAAAGCCAAAACTTCCACGTAACGATAGTCGTATACTATTTCTGACAAAAAAAAAATACTACATACTAATTCTAAGTCTGTGAATTTGTATATAACATATAGTAACATTCGTATGTAAATACACACGCCAAGAAGGACGATTCCATTTACCCATACCGTTATATGAGAGGAGTAATAATAAATAAACTATAATTTACACACATCGTGTGAAACAAAATGCTAAAAATACCTTGAGTTAATACGTTTTTGAGCGTTTTTGTAGTCCACTAATAGTAATAATTTACGGTTGATAATGTGTTGATTTTAACGATTACTGGCCATAACGAGGTTGTGTGTAATATGTATACAAGACAAAAAAAGTTACATTTATGTTTTTCAAGAAATGATTTCTTTTCCTTGGTGTGAACATCCATATGTGCGACTGTAGAGAATTTATCCAAATGCCCCTCTTTGTACATGGGAGACTTCGATGACAGGACGTTGTATTTCTATACTGTACGAAAATATCTACTTAAAATTTATATTTGAGTGTATTAAAAAAAAACACACACACATGGTGTACAAAATATTGAGTATATGAATACATTCCTTGGAACATACATTTTTGCTGGAGAAACTCGAAAAAGAAAACAAGAACGTCAGCGTCTCCCTTGAGGTGTGCTCCCGGCCTTTTAAAAGCATTCATGTGAGTTCTTCCTGGGAGTGTATATAAGTATAAAAAAATAATTATTAAAAAAAACGAACACATAAAAAGCATAGAGAAAAGTGAGGGCTGGTTTCGTGAAAGCGTTGTTTTTTTCCCTTCATATATAGACATGATGAGTATTTACTCACGTATGCACTGGCACACGTTGAACCAATGTGCTTGGCCAAACAATGAATGTGTGAGTGTCTGTCCTTTACAAGAGCTTAAACAGGAGAATACAGAGGAAAGACTCCCTGAAAGAGGGACAGAGAGAGAGAGAGAGAGAAAAAAAAGGAAGGGCGAAGGGTAAATAAAGAAAGTATGTGATGTAGCATATAGGTATACATCCCAAGTAAAAGGCCAGTTGGTAAATAGTTAAAAGAGAGGGGGAAGAGAGAAAGAAAATTTTTTTTTTGAGCACTGAAAAACGAGAGATAAAATTTTGAATTTTCCCTCGGTGTACATCACCACTTTCACACGGACACATCCTTTTCTATTAAAATAATAATAATAGTAAAAACTGAAAAAAAAAGTCTCTAGAGGAAATTTTAAAGTTTCAAAACTGTTTTTTACATTTCTTAACAGTCCACATTAAAACGCACCAAGCTTCAGACACACGCGTGTGCGTGTAAACACTTGACGTTGAGCCATTAAAACTATAAAGTGCTACAGTTGTACTACATACGAGTTTTGTACGATAAAAAAAATCAGTAACTTACTACAGCTTTATAATCCTATATAGTTTATACCTTTCCTAAAGTGAGTGTATTTAAAGACAAAAGGGAAGAAAAAAAAGATATTTAAAAATATATATAGTTTGGATAATACATACACAAATAAATAAATAAAAAGGAACGCCAGCGGACGTGAATCCCGATGGAGTCCAACGGTAATTCCATCGACCCGGAAATGCCAGCTTTGGTGAGGGAAAAACCGACCAATCAAGTTAATAATAATTCCCATTATTCAGAGACTGCAGGAGGGGCACAAGACAATAAATTAGAGGGGATAATTGCGGATTCCGACACGAACGGGATCCCGCATCACATTTCCAAGGATGATTCCGGGGATGTGCCGGCCCTGTTGCAGCAGGGGGAGGGGGAGGAGACACAAATGGTCGTGGTGGAGGAACCCCCGGCACCCGAATTGGAGGTAGAAACCGTGATTAGCCTTGATGATGAGGGACCAGTCAATGAAAGCAATAAGGAGGAGGAATATGAGGAGGAGGACGAGGAGGAAGACGAAGATGACAATAATCCACCTCAACTCCTTCCCGATGCCTCCTCCGGAGGTGACAGCAATAATCCCCCAAAGAAGGAGGCGGCTCTCCCCGCCGACCCACCAACAACCTCTCAACGTCCTCCTTCCGCCCCGGCTACTGACAATAATAATACACAAACTCCGACTAATCCCGCTAGTACTACCAAATCCACAAGTCCCGACTCCGCGCCAATTCACGACAATAATCAGGAGAATTCAGTCAGTGAGGACCCTCCGGTCAATGAGTCTATGGATTCCTCCGCCATGGCGGCTGAGGAATCCTCCACGAACACGGAGACCCCGGCGGGTCGGAAGGAAAGGAAGAAGAAAAAGACCCGATCCGAATTAGATAGACTGCTCATGGATGAGGGGACGGTGAAGATCCTCATGGGCTCACCTAGAGGCTCCCGAGGGACTCCAAGGGAGCTGTCCAGGGAGGAGAAGATGAAGCAATTGAGTAAGGTCCGGGAAGAGGCAATCAATCAGGTGAGGGAGAGCTCCAAAACCAAGCTATTTAATAAGGTCTCCCTCAGACTCAAGTCAAAAAATCGACGTCAACAACAGCAGCAGGAGCAGAGGGAAGCCAAAAAGGCCAAACTCTCGGAGCCTGCCTCCAAAATCATCCGAAGGAGGAGCTCCAGCTCCAATTTCAATTTCTCCTCCAGAAGTCCGTCTCCAGTGCATCCGAATGGTTAGTGGATACATGTTTAATCTTTTAAGGATTTAAATACAATTTAATCCATTATCTCCATATCCCAATATCTGTATAGGCGCAGATATAATCTTGGAGGGTATAATAAAAGTCTTTTTGAGACCATTACCCGGATATATGGATGACCTGTTAGTACCAGTGGAGTTTTCGCAATTACAACTGATGACTAATTAATTCTCGGTTATATACGAACATTGTATTATTTGTTTTTTGTAGCACCACTCCAGTCATCACCAGAAGACATTGTCCAAGTCCGAATTCAAGATTCCGTCGGATATATAACGGTTGAGGCAGAGGCTGTAACCTTCAATACGAAGGTAATTATATTAAATGTCTTTTTGTATTTGAAGTGTTTCAAGGTTTTTCAATTACAGCCGTGACTCAGCTAAACTGGTAGTTACCACTACAGATAAGTACGCAACGATTAGTGAGAACAAAAGCAGATTTAAATATATATATATATAAATCAGAAATTTTGTGATAATACAACGAAATTGTCTCCGACAGTTTTAGTGAGACGTCTGCAAGTCAAATGTACGGTGTAAATGGAATAATAAGTTCGTTAGTTAAAATACAAATGCAGCCAGGGCGATGACCTAGACCATTTGGGAAATGTGTTCCTCGTTGAGAAATTCCCTTGGTTTTATTTCTTGAACCAGGATTTTTTTAGGGATTGTCCATAAAACTTATTAAATGGGTACCAAATGTGGATACCTTTGTTTTTTTTGTCTCTTAAGAGATACTGCAAAAGTTTCCCATAAAAACTTTGCGTCTAACATGAATTTGTAATTAAGGAGGTTAGGTGACTGGCGTCTTGCATATGGTTCTGCACATGCTTAAAAAAATACTTCTGGTGCCCGGTCGTTGTACAAAGACCAGCTACCAAGAATTACCCATATCTCTATGAGATGAGCAAACATTTTTCTATTATGTCAGATGTACCAGGTAGATTCCAAAGTAAAAAAAATAGGGATAATTCCGTCTGCGGTATAAACTGGGGAATTAAGCGTGTTAATATACCATAAACCACTAGTATGAACTAGATGCTTTAAAGAAGCCTATTATGCTAATAATGTCTTTGTCTTGGATGCTTTCAGGTTGCTTCACGATTGACTGCGATTTTGAACAGTTTGAAACAAAATGACCAAGTAACTGCTGTACAGCTCACGACCACTAGTGATTTCATTCAGGGTCTGGATATTGACGAAATCAGGACTGAAACGGATGATAGTCTGCGGGAATCCATGGCAGACTCTATGATTGCATGCCTTGAGTAAGTTAACATACATACAATGACTTATGTGAAATGCGAAATGCCATAAATAATTTGTACCAACAAAAAATTGATATCATTATAATTTATGGTTCGATTTATCTCTGACCGATTGCTTTTCTCACTGTTTTCCAGTGCCTTGCTTAAAACGCTGATTAACTATCCCAAATTACTTGTTGCTGGAGTCAATGGGGATGCTGTTGACTTTGGTGTTTTGATACTGAGTTATTTTGATATGGTGTATGCTTCGGACAAGGCAACTTTTCAAACCAATTATGGCAAGAATGGATACTTACCAGAATGTCTTCAGCTATTTCCTAAAAACCGACTTGTGAGTATTTCTATTTGGGGCATTTGTTCCAATTTATTCCTATCTATATATATAATTAATTTATACTATACAATTGTTTCTGCATGGAAGTTATATTAATTGTCCTAATAATGAGTTCGACTTTTTTCCTCCTACAGACGCACGTAATGCTTTACACGGGGAGAAAGTTAACGGCAACGGAAGGCTTATCCTCCGGCCTCGTGACGGAAGTATTGTTGTCTGCAAAATTCCAGGATGAGCTTGCGACGAGAATCAAAACCATTACTTCTGCTAATCCAGAGGTTAGTACATTTTTATTGTCAGTAAAGACATAACGAGCGTCTTCGATCATCGAAGGTTACATATGTATATACATACATATATGCTGAGGAATTTCCAAACAGATAGCAGTGTCACATACCAAAGCAGTTTTCCCAGAGAAACTAGGTTTTCATCTTCTTTGTTTACAATGGTATAGGAAAGCAAAATGCGTAGGGTTCAAATGACGCCTACCTATTTGTCTCCCTTCAATTAATGGCAGGGATTCCATTATTAAAGATTTGTATGATGGGTTTTAGGCTATGATTGGTGACTGGTTGTAGATTATATTCGGTCATGTCCAAATAAATGCTAGAAAGCTTGCACAAAACTGGCCTTTGTGTCAAAGATGAAAAGTATCATGAATTGTGTGAGTATTTTGAGACTATATGATGTATAGGAATGACCAATTAGGGACATTTTTTGTTTATTTTTATTAAATCATGATAACAGCAATAACTGACATCCATTAAAAGTTTAAATCTATATAAACTGTATACAAGTAACATCAACAGATTGAGTAAACCAAAATACACGTCTAAATGAAGTGGATCAACTTCACTAATGCACCAAAGTTTGGCTAGGACTGTTCTGAAAGCTATACCTTTCTTAAACACATGAGATTATTTGTTTATATTTATTATTCATATTGTACATACAATATGCGTATTTATATATGTTTATATATATTTGGTATATCTATTCATGATTTTACACTCAAATTAAGTCGATACATGAACGAAATTGTGATGCACTATTTGCATCAACTGAGTACAGGAAATTAACTAAAATACACCAAAATCATTAACCATGCTTATTTTTAATGGAAATATAAACTTCTACATTGTACTGTAAAATCAACAGATTGATAAACCAGAATGCACGTCTAATAAGTGTAAAGGGTAGACTGCACTAATGCACCAAACTTTGACTAGGACATTTCTGAAAGCTAATTAATAATAAACTTTCTTAAACACATGAGTATAACTTGTATGGATTTATGTTTCTGTATATTGTACATATACATGAGGAATTATATATGTGTGTTATATATATATATATAATTTATAATTTTACAAACACATTAAGTTGACATGTACAATCTAAGAAACTATGACGCAATTCTTGCATCAACTGAGTAGGAAATTAACTAAAATCCACTAGAAGCATTAACAATGCTTATTTTCTTTAAAAATTGAAATGCCAAAATAATGTTAGCATTCACAAGAATGCTTATTACAATACTATTTCTTAGCTCTCGTGAAGTTTCGAAACAACTTCATTGGAATAGTAACATTGACATTACATGAAACCACACGCTTGTACCTAAATGGTACGACCAGTCGAACGTATGTAACATATCTTTGTATGCTAAATAAGTTAAAGTAAGAAAAAATAATTTACACCAATGACTTGACGCCGTTACACACATTACAAGGCTAATGGAGAGATTCTCACATTTGATGAAAATACTAGGAGAGTGTAATTATCTAAAATTATGCATTGACATTAATAATAGGAAGTCACCGATTAGTAGCTCCGGATATTTTGACCCAGGGTACACAGAATTATCATACACTTAGACATTTAACACATAATAAAGTCTTACAGTTAGATTCATGTTCAAAGCTTCACAATAATTTTGAGATTATATTCAGAATTCCTTGCAACGAATTTGGTTTTTCTTACATTGATGCGATCACACTTAATGGTCTTAGCAATTACGGTATCCATAATTAAATAATTACGGGAGGACAGCAATGTAACCACAGATACGTGACATATACATCTAATTTTGGAACTTGTCTAGTATCTGCCTTTTCACTATTTTACAGGTTTTGCTACGAACAAAAGGAGAAGTCAACACCAAGAATTCCAGCAAACTGGAGCTGTCGAAAGATTTGAGATCCTCCTGGTTAAGATTTTAGTCTCCCCTGGACCCCACAATGCTGAGTATGTAGATGAATATATTGACAATATCCAAGTACAGATTGAGTGCTGCGAATACGTACTCTTCCGGACTGATACTGTACTTGTGTTTCCCACCCATCATGAGCTGTGTATCATACACCAGGTAGGCAGAGAAGAGCAGTGCACCACAACAACCATACACAATGTGAACCATAGGGAATATTGACCGGAGGAATATGGCAAGGAAACCAAAGATCATCAACACAATCAGTAGCACGAAGAGAATTCCACCCTTTGCCGTCATATCGAATTTTGTCTGGAAACTGAAAATCGTCAGGGCCAAGCAGATGACCGTCGTCAATCCGACTGCAAGGAGTACACTCTTCTCACTGTATTTACACAAAACGTACAGCAATTAATTCAGCATTCTTACTTTAGAGTAGCAATTTGTATATCCCTGTTATAATGGAATAATGTTATATATATATATATATGTTATAATTTTTGTTTTTTATTGGGCACTTGTAATCACCATTAAGATTGTGTTAAAATAAATTTATTTAACTGTTGAACACGCTGGATCATTAATTGCTATACTTGAGGCATGAATATCTGAAATAACATATTCTAATGACATAATTCTAATGACAGCAAAGTTAATCAAATATCTCTTACTCATAATTGGATGAAGCCGCTCCCAAGACGAATCCTTCAGCAACAGTGAATAGTCCCAAGCAGATCAAGTTCATCGGGCTCTTTCTTCGTACAGATTCACAGCATGCCATAGCCAGAAGAAGTACTAGCGTCAAAACCAAAGCTCCAATGAAAAATCCAGGATTACTTCTGCTCCACATTTTCATGTCGTGATTGTACACGAAGAGCGCGACGAATCCAAACGTAACCAACAGCTGTAGCATGAGAATACTGTACACCTTCCTACAATACAGAAAATTAAACTCCAGTTGTCTGATCTGATATTACAGCGGTATCATCGTACAAGATTTATTTTTACGAAAGTTACCTAATGAAACCTTGGCGAATCGTTTTGTCATTGAATTCAAATCCTTGGAAATCGGAATCCTCATTTTTTGGAAAGCCAGGTCCCTGTGCCTCTACATCTGGGGGCATGTGAAATCCCATTGTGGGCATTTGAGGAAAACCACCTCCAGGTTGTTGCGGATTGTAGTAGCCAGCTGGTGGAGGTTGCTGCGGTGGATATCCTGGAGGATACCCACCAGGGTAACCACCGGCACCTGGGTATCCCCCAGCACCGGGAAATGGTCCACCACCACCTGGAAATCCTTGATTACCTATTTGGGTAAATAATATTTCCTAACATGAAATACTCTGCCAAACTCAAATGTCGAAGTACATGCCCGACTTTTTATCCCAAATTAGAAACAACTATGTCAAGCATAATTATTCGACCGGGTCACTACATTCGACACTGCAGCTACATTCCTTAATTCATTCGAACGGTGTCTTCCTATGTTGAATGATTACTCCTGTCCAAGGACTGGGAGCAAACTATTTTCTATTTAATGTCGTTTTTTTTAATGATCAACAGCAATTATTGTTGCTAACAACAGATTGCTTCCAAACAATTACATGATTCCTTTGTTTTATATTATCAACTTTATAGATTTGTATGCACAAAGAATATTTTCTGTCGTACCAATAGGCATAAGTTCAAAAATAATTATAATCCGATACAATGACGACTTATGCCATTTTGTCGGCTTGCTGTTTTTATTTTGCTTAAACAGGCCATTTAATATTGATGAAATGGTATTACCAAAATCAAAACAACAGAAGAGCTAATACATCCACACCGCCAAGCCGGTTGCAGTAGTCAATGTGAGCTGAAAGTCTGGAGTTTTCGAGACCCTTCACCGGAAAAAGGTTAAATGCGCATGTGTCTATCAGTTAGCACATCTTCACTGTGCTTTTGGCAACGACTTTGCCAACAGGTAAACAAACATTCACAACTTCCTACAATGTATTTAATTCCATACCCGTACGTAGTACGAAACTTCAAAACTCCCAACGCCGGATTATATTTACCCTAGCCCTACTTGCAAAAAGTCAGCCATGAATGGGAAAAACTGCGACGTAACTGCCAAATATCAGAATTCAACGAAGTGGTCTTACAATGCGTCATTACTATTACTACTTTGTGCCTTCAAAAACCTGAATCTTGCTAACTTGAGCGAACAAAATCTTGCAATTTGTAAAAAAAAATTCATTACATAATATGAATCCCTTATATAAGCTAACTTACAAGTTATGACATGATATATAAGTTGGATGAATGCGAAACATAACACCTTATTCACCCTAAAGCCACACCTTTAATTCTACTATTTCATTTCATCATTCCTCCCTATTCCGGGAATCCCCAAAATACAAAAGACCCCATCGTACGGTCAACTCCTCCCACGGTCAGCGTCTACGCTCATAGTACATCAATACATGGGAACAACATCGATCAAACAAAAGTGATAACATGTTAAAAAGCTCAGCATAATAAATTATAAAAGTATAATGAAAACCCAACATCAAATATAAAGTCACTGGAAAAGTGACAGGAAAAAATAATATGATCACAAAAGAATCCAACCCTTGTACAAGTACATACAGAATAAAAAAAGGTCAAAGGAAAAGTAAACTTTAACGACAGTGGTGTGTGACAACATTAAAATCCCTCCAAACATGTGTACATTATATATGTATATATATCCACTCCCCATGAAAATGTATACTTGTATACCCTATACATATTAAAGAGAACACTCCAGAGCGAATAAGACATATCGAAAGTATGACAATGTTAGCACATATACGTAGTAATTCCAGTAACTGGCAGACAAAACGTTCCCTTTCAAGGTTATTTCAAGGTATACGTATAACCTATACACACTAAAATACACTCCCCGGAAAAGCCGTGTACATACATATATTGCCACCAAGTTTACACTTAGTAGACCAAAAAATTTTCTGAAACGGGTTTTTATCTGAGGAAACAATAAAAAAAAAATCATAATAACCAACAACCCACCACCAAAACTGAGCGGATGATCAAGGAAAAAGTAATAAATAAAACATGGTATTTACCGCAACACAACGAACCAAAGAACGAGAAATTGAGAAAACGGAACCAAAGAACGCAAATTAAAAAAAAAAAAAAAACAAAGCCAAAGATGATATTATTACCGAACCCACCATAGTTGGGTTGTTGCTGCCACGCCATTTACCCCCCAAAAGAGAGAAAAAAGGTCCTCGATTCCGATTTTTTATTATTCCAAATTTTCCACCAGGGTCGAATTTTCGTCTATACCGGAATGAAAAAAAAAATCCAGTATAAATTCAAGCTTGTTTTAACACCAAGAGATGAGAAATATGTTTATAACACTCCAAAAAGATACTACTAGTCATTAAATCGACACAAACTAGTAAAAAAAAACCTAGTAGATTTTATAGTCGAGAAAGACCGAAAAAAAAATACTATACCGGAGTAGTTTATATATCCAATATCCAAGTAGTTTGCGCCTCTTCCCCGATTTCGTGTAGCTCCGTCTCGGTCAAATGGAGAGGGAAAAAGGACGGGAGAAAGACGGAGAAAGAGACTTTTTATGGGGTAAAAAAAAATATCTATATCACACTCGATTTTCTCTTTCCGAACAGAGACTTTCCTTTTCCTTTCTCACTTGGTTTTGTTCGGGTTTATTTTATAGTACAAGAAGAAAGGGGAGAAAAAAAAAAGATAGGAGAGAACGAAAGAGACGAAGGATCCCAAAAAGCAAAGGCAAATCACTTGACAGAGAAATGATGACTCACAACGTGATGAGAGCTCGAGCAGTTGCGCACTACCGAGCCTTTGTATTCATTAAAGCCGTTTAAACCCTTTCAGCCCCAATCCTTTCCTATAGACCTATACCATCTCCTTTTTTCCACTTTCTACTACACACATTTTAAGACCTTTATAGTGTATCTTAGCCGATATAGACTGAGAAATAAGAGCAACAAATTGCTCTTCACAAAAACATTTTTTTAATATATTTTCCACTCTTTATTTCTTTTTCGTTTATTATAGTCTATTCCCCCCTCCCTTTTTACTATTCCTCTAGAAAAAAAGACTATTTCTCTACTGTCCGTGTATAGTGTCTTTTTTGTATTATAGTGTGAAAATATATATACACGGTGTCTCCTGTAGCCGACTTTCTTTGGGAAGAAAAAGTTGGAAAAGAAAATTTAAAACCATACAGATCAAGCAAAGGGTGGGCATGGGCAGGGGAGAAAATATCTCAAAAATTTTTAACACTTGAGAAAAACTAAATAGTTATTTAGTGTTATTCTATTTGTACATTTTCTATCTCTGTCTCTCTCTCTCTCTCTGTCTGTCTCTCCCTTTTCCCTCTCCTCTCCGTCTCTTTTTCTGGTGGAACTCGGCTCGTCACCACGTAAAACTCGGGACTTTCATGGACATTGGGCTCTTGTTTTACATAATAAACAAAGTGTATTAAATTGTGGTTTAAAAACATCTTAATTCCTTTGTGGTGAATGCCTTCGCAATCGTCATCGTCATCATCATCTTCCAAGTGATTTCAATTTTTATTGAGTCATACGGACTTTTTTTTTGTTTTGGAAACGCCAAGTGGACGTGGTGAGTACGTTTTTTTTTTTGTAATTGTAATTATCACAGTTGTTATTTGTAATATTTTTTTTCGGGGATACCTATACTGTACTTTTGCAAGACAACGACATTAGTAGTGGATATTTGATGATGTGTTATAAGAGGGTTCCAGCGTAATCGCGGAGGGGCTTAAGAAGGAGATAAATATTCGTTTAATTCCCATTTAGGCTTGTTATGGTGTGAGTCAGACAGCGTTGGAGTTTATTAGTTGACTAAAAAAAAGGAACGCAGAGAACTAGATTTAGAATTAGAATATAGTGTTGTAGAAGAAGGTGAATTGTTATAGAAGCTCGTGGTTCCTTTTGATCTGGTGTCACACGGTTAGTGGATTGTGATCTTGGTGTTTTTTGTATATATGGATCTATTTAGTAGCTGTCGCTCCTCTTTTAATTGTTTTTCAATGTACATGTGTGTACTCAGTTGTGAGTGTGATATGTGGTTGTAAATTGGTGGTTGTTAATGTGGGATACATGTGTATTTTAATAGAGATGTGCGGAGTAACAAAATATACATGTGTAATACATACATAGGAGAGTTTAATGGTCGAGATTTTGCATGAGAAGGACAAGGTCTTTTTTTAAGGGTTCAAAATACGTAGTGTGACTTGAAAGCTTGTTTTTATCTTCGTTTTGCTGGGGCATAGTTTAACATGGAATAACTTAACAACTTTTTTTGTGAGGAGATTAGATTAAGCTCAGATCACATCCGTTGTGTATGACTCGCGATTGATAGGTTTTCTATTTGTGTAAAGTTTAAATATTATATCATATTCGAGTAGGTTATGTTTTCAACAATAATGCACTTATTATTATTATTCAAGTGAATCCGGTATGACTTATTAATTGGTGTGTTTGGTTGATATTGCAGGATACCGCTGATTTTGTTCAACTTTTGTGCGAAACAACATCCTTTTAAATCATGGCCAAGAAAACCTACGATTTACTGTTCAAGTTACTCTTAATTGGAGACTCGGGCGTGGGGAAAACGTGTATTTTATTTAGGTTTTCAGACGATGCTTTCAACACTACATTTATCTCCACTATTGGTAAACAAAACACCTATCTACATGTATAAATTAAATTACTGTTTAGTTATTTTATATCTTTCACTAATGAAAATTCAATATTTCAGGTATCGACTTTAAGATCAAAACCATCGAACTGAAAGGAAAAAAGATTAAACTACAAATTTGGTAAGGACGCTGTTGATGAGCAAGTATAATAAATGACTTGTATATTTAATTATTAAAGATAAATATGGAATTTCCGTAATAGACTTACTTGTGTAGTAATTTTACAAAATGGAAAATGACTTAGACTGTGTAGTCTCTAGGAAATGGTGCAATCATTTGTAAATATATGTTTTATAACTGTTTTTATTATACTTCCGTTATAATAAGTTGTATTTGTAGCCACTAGCTACGTCCAACGATCACTGGAAAGCGGCAAAACTAACTAATTCCTGGGGGCTCTGATTTCGATGAATGGCAGTTTTGTGAATGATCTTTGTTAACTGTGGAGCATAAGCATGCTCTCATAACAATGAGTATTGTACTAAATGAAACAAGTGCTATTCGCAACGAACGTTTGCTTTTGTTGTGCCAGAATAATGAGTTCAATAACTTGTTACTGCACGAATAAATAGACACTTGCGTTATCCAACATATGCGTTACACTCGCGTTGCTGATCTAACCCATGTACTTGTTGGAAACATGGTTAAGATGACAATTGGTAGGAGATGAAAAATTGCCGCTGACTGCGAAGTTTTAAACTTTAATGATTAATGTCTGAAACCGAGAAATTTTTGTAATTTACAGGGACACTGCCGGACAAGAAAGATTTCACACAATAACAACATCCTACTATCGAGGAGCCATGGGTATAATGCTGGTGTATGATATTACCAACGTAAAGAGCTTTGAGAATATCGCTAAATGGCTTCGAAATATTGATGAGGTACATGTACAATCTGTATATTATTACGCATCTTTTTTAAGCGTTTAAATCATTCCGGGTGTAACTGTTTGGAGGAGGCTAAATATATCAGTTTTTAATTTTGGAAAACAACTTAATGTGAACATAAAAAATAAGTTGCCATTTTGATTTTGAAGCAATTAAATATTGTACTTCTGAACTGTCGAAGACATGTTCATTATCTGTTTCCGTCGTTCTAATGTTGTAAATTGATATTATTTTTTTTCGTGGGATGCAGCACGCAAATGAGGATGTGGAGAAGATGATACTGGGAAATAAGTGTGATATGGAAGACAGTCGAGTCGTTCCCAGAGAACGTGGAGATGCCGTAAGTTGTCTATGCATAATGTTGTATGATAGACGTATAAGTATACATATGCATGCTTTCTTTTTCTTTGCACCATCATCGACAGTCTGTATAGTCTGAATATTCTATAATCTAATCAATTTCATGTGAGAAAGGGCTTCTGGGTATGGACATTCTGTACTTGGTGCTTGCTTGTTGTATCTTGTTACTTGCTCTCCTCTTACAGCTTCTTACTTGCTTTTGATGACAGTTTGTGGGTGACAAGTGTATCTGTGAAATTCCTACTACGCATCATTTCTTATTAACTCAAGTAACGTAAAATAGTTGCGTTGCTTATAACTGGTAATGCTTACGTATGTAGTTTTCATGTTCGTTGTGTTTGTATTCAGTTGCAGGTTAAGCCTTTTAGAATTCTGTTTGTTAGCAGCCACAGTGTAGGGCATAAAATAGCGATAAAAAATTGATATTTACTATTCGTTTTTTCAGACGTTCAGTATTATTAATTTCTTTCTTTTACATAATAATGGCTTGATATTCAGACCACCCGAATACTGCTGGAACTATGTATTAGGTTCTGGTTCTTGCAAGTTGGAAGATATCACGTTTCACAGAGTTCTCTTTAGCTCAAGCGTATTATTGACTAAGAAGGCTGCTACAGTTCTTCTTGATACTTCAAGCAAACGCATTTTCTATGGAATGTTTGTAGTATTTGTTCTTATACCAGTTAGACAGACCCACTACATAAAATGAAGTGCATTTAATTCACCCTTCTTAATTTATCTATTATATATTTCGAAACCTTCTAAAACTCCGAGATTCGGATTATATATCTTTGTCGGACGAACAGGCAAAAGGCGTATGTTTCAATGTGTACATATATGCATACATGGATGATTGTATTATCAGTGAAGCTTCTGTTGGAGTGGTTTGTATGCATTGTTATTAAAGTACCGTGTAAAGTAGTAGTTTTTTCTGTAACTATTATTTCCACGTTTAGTATGCAGTCAGATATAAAATGTTCGTGAATCTTTGTCGTATTTAAATGCTTGGCACTAGTTTTCTACATCTGCTAGACAAAGATGCTGAGTCGATGCAGTTGACCCTATTTTCTTTTTTAGTTTTGTTCATTCCTGAAAGAAATGCAGCATAGCTGCAGCAAAAAAGGTTAGGATGTCGGAAATACTGCAATTTTGCATGTCTTTTGTGTATGCTGCTGTAGATTTCGTGTAGATTTCATTAGTTTGGTTTAATTTACGTAATAAACATCTTTTCTGGCATATTTATACGAAAAACAGGGATTACCACTTTCGGAAGTTGTCGTACGCACGCTTGCAAATTTTATTGAGTAACTTTATGCTTGTAAATGGTTGGAACTTACAGCGGCATTCTTAGCATTGTAGATTTGTTGTAATAAAATTTAATTCCCGTGGGTACAACAAGTTTCCGATGCTCCACTGAGTCATGCCACTGGATGCGTCAATTCGGATTGTGTGTAATTTAGAACGTTGCTGCAACTCATAATCCAGCAAACAAGCAAAGAAATTGCGCGAACTTTGGATATCCAAAGCTTGAATGAGTCAAGAAGGACTACTTAAAGGCTATATGGTACAATGAATACCGGTGCAGATAATACAAATTCGCTTTTATTATTGTGCTATTATTTGTGCTTCACTGTTCACTGCCTACTATCCATGGTTGTCAGTTGTCACCAAATGCAAGTATTAATATCTGCTTTGAACAGCAAGAAAAGTGGATTTATTAACGAAATATCCCTCAAGATCATGCTGATAAACATTACAATTGTAAACGCGTTTACAATTGTGCACAATGGCTCAAATGAACAGGCGATGTTTACACATGAAACAAAAGGCTTGAGTTGACACTGCAGAAGAATGGAATACTTGCTTTGTATGATTGTGCTGTAAAGGAATTGGTAGAAATTCTTGATGGGATTTTGCTTTTGTGCCAGAAATCTGCATGTAAGTAAAGTATGCAAGTACGCTTCAACATTTCGAGAGCTTGACTTTGACGTGAAAATTAGTGCAGGTGAACATAATTTAAATGACTCGAGAACAAGAAATTAGATTTTCAAGTGGAGAAACATGTTCTGAATTAAAAGCTATGAAACATTCATTTTGAAATTAGGTTCGTGGTATGGAAGACCATAAAGGATTCTACATTTTAGTTCATGGTTTCTATAATTTGCAGATAGCACGTGAGCATGGGATAAAATTTATGGAGACTTCAGCCAAGAATAATGTGAATATAGAGAGAGCATTTCATGATTTAGCCGAATCGATTCTCGCCAAGTCGGGACCGACTCGTGACCCTCAAGACCTTCCCTTAAGCCCCCGACCAGGAAGCTTAAATCAAGGTCCTACAAAGACACCTAATTGTTGCTAGATTAATGTATAAAATAAAAACATATTTTATATATACAAAATGTAAAACTAATAATTATCAGAAATTCTTTGAAGCCCAAAAGAAATGTCAACATGTTATCTTGACTTGTGTGTACTATCAGATTTTACTCTTTGAGTCTTCCAATGGCTCGAAACTGCGTTACCCGTCTTGAAGAGTAATTACTATAATTATATGTATTATTACAACAACAAATCTGTTAATAATAATAATTACTTCATTAATTATTATTATTACTATTACGTACTACAAGTAATGAAATGATCATTCATACAGGAATTATTATTACTATTAATTATTAAAAATGATGAATTCAAAAGCAATCAGCACAATAAGAAGTAAATAATACCACTACACGAAATAATATTAGCTAGCGTAAGTACGGATAAGTTTTTTGTTGACTCTAAAATTAATAATAATAATTAACATTATTATTACTGAAACTCATGTATGCACGTCCTTATGATTACGCCAACGCTATTTTCGATTCTAACCGCTAAAACTCTAGAAGAAAAATGAAATGGATTTGTAATCCTGTGTAAATTCATATATTATATGTACAGAGGTCATCCTCAAAAGAAATTAACGAAATATATATAATCAATAATGCTCTGAAAAAGCAAGCACGAACGATCCTTAGAGATTATTTTTTTTATTGATTTATACAGTTATCCTCTCATTTGAAAATATAATGTGACCAGCTTTTTGGATTGTCCTTACAATATATAGCTTCCTTGTCATGACTAAAACTGCCCTATGTAACATGTAAGTAACAACTGGATGCATTACTTCCGGCTCGATTCTCAATATTTACGGAATAAATTCCACAATCAAATAAATTTAGATTCCTAATTTCGAGACTTTTCAAATCCCCTTCCTCTCTAACGACATACTTACTGCTATTAAACAATTCATTGTTATCTTTGAACCATTTCGTTCTCGTTAAGTTATTGCATCTTATTGAAACTTGAAGAATTGTAGTCTGATCCGAAGTTCGGACGGATTTGTCGTGCAGGTGGGTGTAGAATTTAGGATTCTGTCTCGCCAGCAGGCTGGTTATGGTTCTCTCTCCTTCAAAACAAAGTGGTACAGAACAAGACAACCACAGTTAAATAATTGATAGTGATAAAATCCACACAATGGTTGTGCCAAATATTAAAAAAAATGCATATTTTATGTATGCATATACATATGTAATGTACACAAATACGAAACGGTATGCGAATCTCCGCTTCACGACACGTACACTTACCTTTCTTACCAAGGCGGAACCTCTCCATTCCTACAAGCAAGAATACAAACGTTTACGTCAAATGCCAACAAATGCAGCTGATTTGAACAAGGGTCTTAATTTCTATGTACAATAAATCAATAAAAATTTGAAACATAGCTAGAATAATCCTCAATTACCTGGAACCACAATTTTTCCTTCACTGGCAGCGAAGCCGACAGAATTGTAAATTCTAACGGAAACCACCATACTCGAATTGACGGACGGAATTGTAATAGTACTGAAGTTGTTCCCAACTGTCACAACCCCTTCTATATCCCAGTGGACGTAAAATACACAGGAATTTGGTATAAATTCCACCTTTAATTCCACCGGCTCACCCACTTCACATTCGGCAGTTCCAATATTTTTCGTTACGAGGGGCTTCGTAGCCGATAAGCTGAAATATGAGCATTGTAAGCCATTTGTTCAAATACTATCTTTTATAGAAATTGGATATTAGATGTGTATACATACCCCTGTGTACACAGACTAGAAATTAATATGGATTTGGTCACTAAATTACCTTTGATGGTTAACGACGCTGGAGAAGGAACTCTTGCATTTCACCTGCATACTGATCACGCCCGTGATGGACGATGAGCCAGATCGTATTACTAATTTGTATGCCCCACTAAATTGCATTTTGGCGTCGCGTACATGCAATCGATACACACTTCCCACATTTTCCGTGGTGAAATGAGGTGCATCTTTTAAGTCTTTTACCTGAAGGTAAATCCAAAAAAAAACGATATTAATATACTGTTAGGTTAAAAATACACAAATTACAAATATACGTGTTCATTTTCATTCCTTGTTCAAACATTTGCTTAAGGGAAAAAACGGAAGTTCGCACTTACATTAAGTCCATCTTTGTACCATTTATACTGGGTGTCATTATCAGTATCCCCCTCGCACTCGTATTCCAAGACGGTGGAGTCACCCTCTTCGATTTCCAACTCTTCCGCTTTCCTCCTGAACTTCAGTTTTTCCCCAGCATTTTTCTTTCCACCGTTGGTCCTAGAAAAAACCAGGGAAATTACTCTTGTTTCTTCTGTTGGTATTTAAATTAAATGAAATCCATTGGATTGCATTTAAATACGGCTACAAAAAATGAAAACTTACGAGCAACAAGACTTGATCCCAACATTGAATGTAATGGAGTCCTCGCCATAGGCATTGTACACCGTACATTCGTAAACCCCCGAATGTTCCAGATCAGGATTCTTGACCGTTAAACTAGCATGATCCCTCTCATGCTCGGTAATGTAGGTTTTGTACCGATTTCTATGAATTAATCGGCCATCTTTTTTCCTGTTAATACAGATCCAGCATATCCACTCAGATTATCCACAATGCCCCGAGTATTTTTTTAGACAAGTATAGATACGTGTTTTTAAAAAATGATTTCATTTCAAAAAATGCTTTCATCAGGGTGAAACTCACCAGATATAAAACAAGATTCCAGAGCCTATAACAAAACCGTGGAGGGTGAATTTCTCTCCTGGGGTAACGTGAACATCGGTGGTGGATTGATTCAAAAATTTCGGTTTCAAATCCCAGTCATCATCCACACAATGAATACTGAATTGACTTGTACATTTGCCGGCAGGATTGCTCACGCGTAATGTGTACTGTCCCGTATTCCCGGGGGTCACTGATATGACTTCCAGACTATAAAATTTCCCGTTATTCGTTAACTTGTAGTCCTTGTCGTCCTCTGAAAAATATATTGTACGTCAATTTTTTTTTTTTTTGAAAATTCCTTTGCCCCCGGAAAAAAACTAGGAGGATGGCCTCAGTCCCAGTTAAGTAATGATCATTAACTACGAAGGATAGGAGGAGGAAAATATTCTCATAGGAAATGAACTTTTACCGGTAATTGCTTTGCCATTCAAAATCCATTGCACGTCACACTTTTCCGGAGATACTTGGCAACTGACGATAGCATTGCAGCCATTTTTCACAATTCTATTTTTAGGCTCCATTAGGATAACGGGAGACTCTATGCTTTCCCTATTTAACAAATCAAATTATGTCCCAATATTATTAATAGAACTTTTGTCTTCCACCTTCTGACACGTATAGATCCATCTTGTTTTTTCATGTGGAAAGGAATTGATTTAATCTCGTTTGAAGTCGGTGGTGTCAACTGTTGCATAATTACTGGGATGGAGATTAAAACATTTTTTTTTTATATACTTACATATTACAAGGAACAACGAGCTCAGGGTTGGTAGTACTTTCGAAATGAGTGTACGACAGAGTTCTTCCATACTTATTTTTAGCTTCACAGCAAAATCTCCCGGAATCTTCATCGCTGACCACAAATTCAAGCTCAAGGACATTGCTGGCATACTTCGTTGCATACTTACTTGTATCCAACACTTCCCCATCTTTGGACCAAGTAATATCACATGGAATACCTGCTTTCAACTGGGAATTTCCAATGCAAAAAAAAAATATTAATTATGAGTCGTCAGATTTAAAACAGGTGGCATCATCTCAGCTCATGTACTGAAATTCTGGAGAAAATATATTCTCCTTTCTTCCAAAAATAAAAATCACACAGGAATGCATTTAACAACACTGAATAAAAATGCCAATATTTACAGACAGAAATCCACTTGAAAGTAAACTTCATTCTACTTCTAAGGCGAATCTTTAGACATTAATAGACGGAGCAGTTCAGAGCTCATGTATTATTAATGGTGTATAATGGGAGGAAAAAAAATACGAGAAACCACTGACCTGACACCTCAACTTGTAGGATGTGCCAACAAGTCCCACAGTGGACACAGGAAGTAATTGAATAAACTCAGGAACAATACGATTACTGAGGAAAAACGGCTCACTGGTCATTGAAAACTCATCTTCAGTCGACTTACATTTTGGGGTGATTCTAAACAAGTATTCCCTTCCCGGAAGTAAATTCGCTTCGTGACTGCACAGTCTCGTGAATCCCAGCTATTAAGGGGGGAAATTTGCCATTAAAAGGTGTACTAATGCAAATTATAACCATTAACAATGCTACTTTCGAGTACAGCTATATTCCACAAATAATTAGTTGCTAATTATTTGCTATTTTGCAGGAATTAAAACTCCACAATATATACGAGACCAATAAAACGTTTGCTCACTTGAATCCATTCTGGGCAATTATCCGTAAGATCCCGGCATTGGACATAATAACCCGCAATTCGTCCTCGTACTCGGTTCCATTTAATGGAAACCCATCCAGGAAGGATTTCCTGGACACTCACACTCTGCTCTTGAATCATTCCCGGTGTCGTTCGCTCTCCTACACGTATTATTCGTATGAAATTGTGGATTGTGTTTAAATTGACAAAAGGAAAAAAAGAGGGCTTTCAATGGAAACACACATTCAAGAATTCCTGGCTTAAATTCACAAGGATTGGTAAGGTAATCCAAAAAAAAAATGTTGGTAATCCAAAAAAGGGACTTTTTTTAATTGGATAAAAAACTCCCAGTTAAAAACACGAGAATAGGAAGAGTTTGAAAGATGCAAAAAAAATTGTATGATATTAATAATGAAAAATGAAAATTTAAAAAAAAAATACGTGAAAATGCTGAAGAGTAGGCTTGTGACTGCAATGAGGAATTTCGGTATGATCGAGCAAGTCTTTCAACTGACGCCCAATGTCTATTTCTGTTGGGTAAACTAGATCTCTCCGTAAGTGAGCTGACGGGCGTCAAAGACCTGGCTCTAGTCTCCCGCACCTTGAGTGTTACGCATAGATATAACACAAACAAAATAATCAACACCAATGTTTAACAAGGAAATGTCTTCTTCCCCCACACACAAACTCTCGCTCTCTCTCTCTTTAATATTATATAGCATAAATGCCTATAAAACACCCGCATCTCTCTCCAACCCTTTTTTTTTTGCTCCCAGTGTTTACAGAAGGATCTTCGCCAATTTCCCCTGTTTGATTTCTTTTCGCCCACACCAATTTTTTTGACTATTATAACTACGACAGTGTATCACTGATTCTCCCTTCTCCCCCTCTTGGATGAAACTTCCTTTGATTTTGTTGAACATCCTCTATCAATATTTTATACAAGGAACAACTGCAGAGGAAATATCACCCAAACTATTCGTCTCCAATAAGTTATAAAATAATAATAATAAAAAAAAATTCTTTCACTTCATGGTATTTTTAAATCATGAATACTCTTCTTATATTTTTTGCGCAAAAGTCAAATCTTGGAAGAATCCTCAACCTCGGTAGAAATCGTCAGACTACACAACATCCACTCATATATTTAAAAAACTATAGGCATAAATAAAGATTTTTGCAAATTCACAGTATCAAGTTCAAGTCTTGGCTACTACTAAGTGTTACGTTCTTTATGTATTTAGGTATACATACACATTCTGGGACAGGAGAAAAAATTCTTGTGGATCTTTATGTATGCACTTTAAAAATTCTATAAATACACGATCAAGTGGCATTCGCTTTTAGAGAAAACAAAAATCTCACCGTTACCCATGTATACCTCTAAAATGTAATAAACTCAAAAGACGGCCCATGCATACCTATCTGTGAGGGAAATTCCCTGGGTAAATACATGAAGCGGACCGATATAATTATAGCACGGTGGAGGAATATTTCGCCCCATTTCACACTCTCTCATTTATTGTATACATATGTGTATAGACATGTTTATTTTTTCACGAGAAATATGAGAGAAGGTTAACCAGGGAAGTGAGCTCTTCGCCCCTTACTCTCTCTCTCTCTCTTTCTTTCTCTGCTCTTAATAATCTATTAAATGAATCACGCAGGTCGAGTGTGAAAACATAAGAGAAAGAGAGAGGAGACAAAGGAGAAAGCGAGAGAACGGATAAGAAAAAATAGAGAAAGGAGGCCAAGAAAGCGAAAAGAGGAAGGAAGAGGTGTAGTGAGACAGGTCGAGAAAGAGGGAGATGAGACATTTAGAGAAAGAGAGAAGCGAGAAATGCAGAGAAAGATAGAGAGCGAAATTGTGTGAGCCAGGAAGAGATGCAACAAGCAAAATTGTGTAGTATGAGAGAGAAATAGAGACAAATAGCAAAATTATTTGAGAGAGAGATTTTTGAGGCGGAGGAAGAGAGAATAGAGAAGCTAAGAGAGAATGAGAGAAAGAGGAAGAAAGAGAAAAGTGAAGACAGAATGAGAGAAAGAGGAAGACAGAGAAAAGTGAAGAAAGAAGTAAAGAGGAAGAAAGCGAAAAGTGAAGAAAGAAGTAAAGGGGAAGAAAGCGAAAAGTAAAGAAAGAAGTAAAGAGGGAGAAAGAGAGAAGTAAAGAGAGAAAGAGGAAGAAAGAAGTAAACCAAGAAAGAGAAAAGTGAAGAGAGAATGAGAGAGAGACATTGTGAGTAAAGGAGATAGAGATTGCGGGAAAATGGGAGAAATACGGAAAGAAAGACGTGCATGAAAGAGAAAAGCAACACGGCAGAATGACTGTGGAAGATATAGAGAAAGGAATAGTGAGAAAGAGAGAGAAAGAAAAAGCAGTAGAGAAAAAGTAGGAGATAAAAAGAAAATGAGGAAGGATGCAATGAAGTGAAAGATGGGAGAGAGAGAAGGAGAGAGAGAAAGAGAGAGAGAGGGGGAGAGAGAGAGAGG
>JAQGBT010001078.1:0-2500 GCA_034698585.1 Disparrhopalites patrizii
TTCTCTGTTTGTCTGTTGCTTTTTCTATTTCTCGCTGTTTCTCTGTTTGTCTGTTGCTTTTTCTATTTCTCGCTGTTTCTCTGTTTGTCTGTTGCTTTTTCTATTTCTCGCTGTTCATCTGTTACTTTGCCGTTTTATCGCTATTGCTCTGTTTCTTTGTATTTGTCTCGCCGTTTCTCCGCCTTTTTGTCTTTCTTGTTCTCGTTGTTTCTCCGTTGTTTATCCCATCTCTCTCCCTTTTGCCCTTGTGATCCTCTCTCATTTGCATCAGTGATTCCCTCCTTATTTCATCTCTTCACTGTCTACATCATCTTTTGACTCTCTCTCTCTCTCTCTCTCTCCCCGGTTCCTTGTGTTCATCCTCCCACAGAAGATGATAAGATAGGATGTGGGAATGCACGCACTATGAACCTCCTCCACCTCCCTAATCTTTATCTCCCCCCTCCTCCTCCCGGGTTATTTGTATCCAGGAAAACACATGCTCTTTCCGCTGCTCACAAGGTCTGCCCAAGAAGGTAACCTTGTGTGAGATTCGGGTCGTGGTGAGTGCATTGTATGTATATTAGCCTGGTTTGGAGAAACTTGGGCTGTCCCATGACATTCCCCTTGTATATTTTTCCAGCCACTTGATTCCTCATCCTCTCCTCATGCTTCCCTTCCTTCTTCTATACTATGGAACTCTTTCCTTTCTTCCTATGGCCCAGTTTTTTTTACTCTCTCTCTCTCACTCTCTCCCTCTTTCTCTTGTATTCCTTACTTATGTAAAGATAAAATAGTAGAATGAGAGATGCCGGGGTCTTCCACCTTCTGCTATGAATGTCTCACCCCGTTAGAAGAAACTAAATAGAAGGGAGGAGCTCCTTCGGAGCTCCCAATTCTTGGAGCCAAAGCTTCCTCCTTCCTTTCTCTCATTTAAAATGACTGCGAGTGGTGGAAGAATGCATAAGTTATGCAAGAATCCATCTATTTACATAGCATCTCACGCCCGCCTTTCTTTCCCAGATTCTCCCTCCCTCTCTCTGTCTCTCTCGCTCTCTCTCTTCTCTCAGTCTTGCTCTCTCCCTCCCACTCTCTCCTCTTCTCTCTGGGTGCAATTACAAGGCATAATACCCACACCAACTGCTCCGGAGGGTTCCGGACCAGGCCTGAACACATTCCTTCGGTGCAATGGAGGAGCTTTAAAGGCTTTTTTTTTGTCGGAGTGCGGGCGTGTTACAACAAGAACGAGGGAGTAGCACTTGAGGACATAAGTATATTTCCACTGCCTTCCTGACTTACTTGATTGCCTGCTTATGCAAGCACATGGATCGTCGGAGGAGGCGGCGGCGGCGGTGGAGGAGGAGGGGGAGGAAGAGGAGAAAGCGATGCAAGGGAGTAAAGGGAAGGTGCGAAGGGTGAAATTGAAATAAGATAGACCATAGACTCTATTGTAACACAGGACATTATGTCCCATCCTTTCACCCATGTATCTTGCATATGGAGGAGAAAGTTATATAGATAAGTAGCCATGTTTTTTGTACGGATCGATTATTTGTGGTGAGGTGTCCTCCTCGTCACCCGTGGTGCCTCTTAAGGAATCAGGGAGGTGGGGGGACCTTATTTGGCACGTTCATACATACATACTGACACAGGGATATGGACGCATATGTAGCCCTATAAATACATATGTAGGTCCATATATACACGTGTAGTTACGGGAGGATCAAGTACGTGGTGAGTGTGGAAGGGGAAGGTGTGAAAAGTGAAGATGACGGGAGAGACAGGCTCACATGCTCATGATGTGAGAAATCCATTGTTCCCCGAGTGGAAAATTGCTTCCGATTTGTCCTCCAAACTCCATTCATTTTATCGGGGATGGAGACACCGCAAGAGTTTGAGTTTTAGTCACTTGACTCATTCACTCACTCACGAGCTCTCTCTCTCTCTCTTACCCTCTTCTGCCGTTTATCCAAACTCACTATGTCAGGAAGCTCTCTCTCTCTCCTTCTCTCCCTCTTTCTATCTATTTCTCCCTTTGTTGGTCTCTCTCACTCTCCCTTTCTGTGTCGCTCTCTTTTTTCTTTCTCAGTTGCTTTCTCTCCTTTTCTGTGTCACTTTCATTTCTCTTTCTCTGTGTCTCTCTCGCTCTTTATCTGTGGCTCTCTTTTCTCTTTCTCTCTGTCTCTCTTTCCCTTTCTGTGTCGCTCTATTTTCTCTTTCTCTGTGTTTCTCTCTCGCTCTTTATCTGCGGCTCTTTTTTCTCTTTTTCTGTTGCTTTCTCTCCCTTTCTGTGTCGCTCTCTTTTCTCTTTCTCTGTCTCTCTCTCTCGCTCTTTATCTGTGGCTCTCTTTTTTCTTTCTCTCTATCTCTCTGTCCCTTTCCGTGTCGCTCCCTTTTCTCTTTCTCTGTTGCATTCTCTCCCTTTCTGTGTCGCTCTCTTTTCTCTTTCTGTCTCTCTCTCGATCTTTATCTGTGGTTCTCTTTTTCCTTTCTCTGTCACTTTCTTTTCCCTTTCTCTGTC
>JAQGBT010001078.1:5000-36466 GCA_034698585.1 Disparrhopalites patrizii
TTCCTCTCTCTCTCTCTTATTCTCTCTGTCACACTCTCAAACTCTCACTTTCTCCCTTAGATTCTCTATTCCTCTTTGTGCTTACTTCCATCCTTCTTCCTTTCTCTCTTTTTCTATCTTTGTCTCTCCCTCTCGTTGTATTTCTCTTTACCTCTCCCTCTATATCTATCCTTGTCTCTCTCTCATTCTCTCACTCACACTTTGTCCATTTCTGTCTGTCTTTGTT
The DNA here is from genome assembly GCA_034698585.1 of Disparrhopalites patrizii. Lineage (NCBI taxonomy): Eukaryota > Metazoa > Arthropoda > Collembola > Symphypleona > Sminthuridae > Disparrhopalites > Disparrhopalites patrizii. The sequence goes on from JAQGBT010001078.1 coordinate 5,227, forward strand.
CCTCTCGTTTTATATTCCTTCTGCTTTCCTCCGCCTGTATTCCTCACTCTCCGTCTTTTTAATATCTCTCTTTCTCTCCATATCTTTCTCTCTATCTCTTGCCTACTCTCTCTTGCGCGCGCTCGCTCTTGCTGTATCTCTCGGTCTATCTCTCGTTCTCCCTTGCTTTCTTTCTTCAGCTATCTCCGTTTCTCTTTCTGGGCCCCTTGTTGTACCTCTCACTTTCACCTGCTTTCTTTCTCTCCTTCTCTGTCACTCCCTTCTCTATGGCTCTCTGTCTCTCTGCACTTCTCTTGCTTTCTCTCTCCTCCCCTGGAAGCACGAAAACACCTTGTGAGGACGCAATTTTAATATAGCCTTTTTCTTGCAATGACAGCCTTTGCTCCTCTCCCCCACCTCCTCTCCTCCCTCGCCTCCTCCCTCCTATGGAATTGCATGCACACGTGGCAAGAACCACTACTCATGCAAATCCCTTGAATGTTGCTACCTTGTTACACAAACATTACTCTTTGCTTCATTCCCGCCCCAGCCAAACCAGAAGTGGCGTAATTCCTCCTCTCCAAAACTTTGGCCTCCAGGCCCAACATTGTGTGAGAGTTTGGGAGGGAAAGTCAGGGATGAAATGTGCTGGAATAGAGGGAAAACTGGGGATGGAGAAATATACTGACTTACGGGGACACATAAAGAAAGGGACGAGAGGACAAGAGCAAGTGGGGACGTGCGGAGGGTAGGAATTATAAAAAGAATGCTTTTTTACAATGGAGGGAATTATGTAGTCGTCGACAGGGAGAAGATGCAGAGGAATGACGGGAGAGAGAGAAAGAATGAGAGTGAATGGGTAAGAGAGAGAGAGGATGCAGTATGGGAAAGACTGGGTTTATACGTATAATTACTCACAAATGTCCTAGTGCAAAAGGAGTGGGGGTAGTAATAATAACAATAATATAGACTGCAGAAGACAAAGACGAAATTAAGGGAGAGGGAAATGAAGTGTGCCTAGTAGTTTAATAGAGAGAGGAGCAAGAGAGAGAGAGAGCTTGTGGTAAGAGAGAAGGGAGAAAATAAAGCCTGTGTGTATTCTGTAGACTTAAACTTTATACATAATGACCTTTGTGGTAACTTCCGAGAGAGAGAGAGAAAGCCTGTGTGCATGGGAGAAAGTGGGGAAAGTTTTTTTTTACTTGAGGTTGACGGAGAAAAGTGTTGAAAGAAAATCATTATGTAACGTGTCTTGGATATGACCTCGTGTGCATTAATTAATTTACTTTCCCCGGCAAGTGGAACAAGCTACATACAAAAAAGGAGAATCACATTTCGGTGGGTTAGTAAGAGTATGTACAGGAATACACATGCATACACATGCATTCCTTTAGGCTTTAATCCATGCATAAACAATCATGGAGTCACGGGGAGAAAACGAAAATGTCTCCAGGGTATTAAAGGAGAGTTCGAAAGAAAATTTACTGCTGAAAAACAAATTATTACGGAGAAAAACATAAATAATGCGGACAAAATTTTTCTGGAATCATACACAAAGACAAGTGCCTGGGGAAGGAGAAAATGCTAAAACCAGTCCGGAGAGATTCAAAGCTCGAAATAAGGGGGAAAGTCCAAGTAAGCTAAGTAGAATGTGTAAAAAAGTTTTTTTCCTCTCCTTGAGTGGGAAAAGGGCTTAGCTTGCACACATTTGCTAGACAAACCAGCCTCAAGTCGGCCCAGAGTTGGGAGGGAAGAACGACGGGGGAAAGACATTTCTGGAAGGACAAAGAGAGGCACAGAGACAGGAGCATAGGGAACAGGAGAAATAGACAAAGGAAGACATGGCAAATATGGGAGTATGAAAGAGATAAACTGATAAAACCGAACAAAAGCAAAAAACAAGGTACGATTGGGATAAACTTAGAGAGAAAAAAGGAAAGAGTGAGGAAAGGGCGGAGATAAACTGGTAAAGTGAGAGTAAGAGAGAGAGAGAGAGAGAGAGAAAGGTCAACCCAAAGTTATGTAAGCAGAAGGAAAATATATCAATGTTAACCCCAAAAAATTAGATAAACAGAACGAACCAAAGAGAAAGTACAGATCCGGATAAAAGCGAAGATCAAAAAATACTACGGGAAAACAATTCAGAGTGCGAGGAAGAGGAAAAGAGACAAATCACGGAAAGAGTGATACAAGGATGGAGAAAGTGAAAAAAGAGCAGAAAGAAAAGGGACGAAAAAATGAAACAAAAGGGACGGGAAACGAGAACAAGACGACGAAGATAGATGGAAAAAAGAGAAAAAGACGACGAAAGGTAGAAAAAGAGTCGAAGAGGAGAAAAACAGGAAGAGGACAGAAAGAGCTAAAAAATAGAAGGAAAACGAGAAAAAAATAGAAAGGGAAAGTATATGAAGAAAGAGCAAACAATAGAAGGAAAACGAGAGAAAAATAGAAAGGGAAAGTAGATGAAGAAAGAGCAAACAATAGAAGGAAAACGAGAGAAAAATAGAAAGGGAACGTGGATAGAGAAAGAGGTAAAAATAGAAAGAAAAAGAGAGCAAAAGTGAGGGGAAAAGACAGTGAAGACACGTTGAAAAGGAAAAAGAGAAAATTAGACAAAGAAAGAGAGAAAAGGAGACGGAGTAGAGAGAAAAGGAGAAAGAGAGAGAGAAAAGGAGACAAAAAGAGAGAAAAGGAGACGAAAAAAGAGAAAAACAGACCGAGGCAGAGCAAAAAGAGAGAATGCATGTGAAAGAAAGGCTTATAAACATACAGAGCGAAAAATAACCGAGAGAAATGGATAACAGAAAAAGATGGAAATATGAGAAAGTGAAGAGGGAGAAGGGTAGAAATAGGAAATCTTATACAATAAACGTAGGAGGGGCAAAGGAGAAGTTCTAAATTGAAACAAGAAGATATAACAACATGATGCAATGCATCATGAACGATCATGCATCATCCAATCCGACAAGCCAGCGTCGCCTTAAGGGAAGTCGTAGAAGAGATTTTGAAAAGGAGGGAAATAGTGGGAGAAAGCGAGAGGGAAAACGCAATAAACGTTAAGGGACGAGGAAATTTGTACTCACAATCTTATACAATTTCCTTTTGACAGTGAATTCAAGAGTGAGTGGAAGAGAAGAGAGAGAGAGAGAGAATGATCCTCTCCCATTATGACTTCCTTCCCCTTTTACCTAATAAATACTACTACACACACAAACGCGGATCCTTTTGCAATGTGCATGCACACACTCAAAATAAACCATTGCTTCTCTCAGTCAATCTGTTTTGCCCCCACAACATCACTTTCCTCTTCTTCCTGCCTCTCCCCGCTAAACTCTTTAGCGACGCGTATACTGGCATTTACCCTCATAAGAACGAGCTAACTTGGTCTATTTCATCCATGATGAACTACGACAATCTGTTGGCATTTTCTTTCTCTTTTGCAATACAGGCTCAGCTCCTAAATAAATGAAGAAAACGAGTATGTTCAAACGCAAAATGTAGTCAGTGGACAGAAAATGAAAAAAAAATCCTTGGGTCATGTTCCTTTACTTAAACAAGCTGTCTCTACTTTTCCTTCTCTCTCTCCGTCTCTTCCTCTCTCTTTCCTGTCAAATTGTCTTGACAATTCGCATTTACCAAATCTGCAAATCTCATAACAGGAGACATAGGCTAGGTTCTAATTGTAAGTTGACAAGTAAAACATTAATAGAATGGAAAGTCAAAGGCGGAGACATGGGAGCACAGCCAGAAGTGATTCCCAAGCGTACTTGTGAAGACTCAAAGGAGCCTAAGTTGTCAAAATTCAATTTTATTTCCCAAAGAAAAATGCTGACAAATACGGCAGGAATTTTTGCATGTCATGGGCCATGGTAACAAATCACGCTTACATGCCTTTCATTGGCAAAACAGCGCTAGTTCATCTGTATCCAAGTTCATCTCTGAAATCTAGTTCATCTAGATTCATCTAGTTCATTGCAAGACAGATGAGAAACAGAAAAAGATGCGAGACCCAAAGGGCATGAGATATAATGTGAAAGACAAGCAATGTTTTACATATTTACTATGCTAAATTCACTATTTCAGTATCAAACCGGGCTAAGTTCGCAGAATTCAAAATATAAAAGGATCCCAACAGGTATACGAACACGAATTACTATAATTAGATTTGCTATGGAAAATTTGCAGAATGCAAGGCTACAAAGTTTTGCGTCCACTGCAGTTTGTTTTGGTAAATTTTCTTCAGGTCACGTCGGCTGCTTAGACTCTGTAGTCTCTATGTGTATGTATATATCCATATGAATTCTATATGAATAATTAATAAATTCTATGATAATCAAGAGGACACCGAGAAAGAGAAACATCGTACAGCACGACTATAGAAAAGATACGGACTTACAATAATAACAACAAACAAAATGGAGAAAGCAAGGAAAGCAATGCAATTTTAATGAAGAAATCCCTGAGAAAATCAAGATAGAAAATTGGTAGAAAGTAATCTAGACAAAACTATAGTCATGGCTGAGAGAAAGAGGAAAAAAAAGATGAAACATGGAGGGAATGATAGCCTAAAATACATGAAGGGGGATCTGGGGTAAAGAGAGTCAATTCATTCATGGCATTGGAACTCATTTTGGAGAAGACGTAATTTTGCCAGGATGAACCTCTTTTCCCCCATGAATTTCTCTCTCTCTCTCTCGTCCGTTTCCCCTCGGCATCCCCGACGAGTCCTCTCTCACTTGATATTCTCAACCTAAACTCTGTCATGATCAAGAGTGTTAGAAATGAAGCTATCATGATTGATGGAGCTCATAATTGCCTCTTGGCAACCCTAGTCATTCTCTTAAGTGAGCTCCGCACTTGTTCTTCTTCCTCTTCTTCTTCTTCTTCTTCTTCTCCTCCTCCTCCTCCTCCGCCTCCTCCTCATCCTCCTCCCTTTTCTTCTTCACGTCCCTTTCCCATTCCAATTCATTCCTCACGTAGTAACGCGACGGCTGAGAGAGGCGCAGAGAGACAGAGAGAAAGAGCGAGAGAGAGAGCGCGAGAGTGAGTCTAACTTATTATTTTAGCCATGTATTGGAAGTGGTCGAAGAGTGAGAAAACGTACAGAGTGTGTGATACGGAGCAAGCGATGGAAAGAGAGAGAAAGTAAAAACAGATGAAAAAGTGAGCGTGGAAATGAAAAAGGAGAAAAGAATTAGGAGATATTATTTCCACCATTTACAAAAAAAAATATGCATAAGATTCCCTACTATAAATTTTCCCATTTCTCTTGTTGTTGGAGGTGATAGGAAAAAAAAAATTACTTTCCAATTTCCTTCCACATAATATTTTTTTCCACTTTCTCTCTTTTTCTCTCTCTCTCTTATTCTCTGCATTCTATTCTCTCTCGCCTCCTCTCGGTAGTATTTTCTCCCTCTCACAATTTCACTTTGTCTTTGCCGAAATATCGATTCTTCCCCAGTTTTTACACGTTGTGACGAATGTTAATGCATGTACCAATACAAGGTTGGCTACAGGCATTACATACATTTTTTTTATATTATTGAACAGAATACCATTAAGCTAATGTACAGCGGAGTACAGGAAAGTCAGGTCTACTGGAGGAAAAGAGAGGGGGAATCTTTCAACGGACGTTGAGAGGCGAGCCCACGGATCAAAACTACAAAGATTTCCCTCTCACATCACAAAAGGTGAGAAAAAAAGTATACATTTGGAAGTTAATGCGTTGTCATTTGATTGAATGGATTCCTTCTTTTTCCCACTTACACATCGTTGGGGGAGAACGGAAGGGAAGAATTGAGAGCTTCCAAAAAGGATGGAAAACGGTAGACGTGTCCAACGAGAAGGATGAAAAAAATAATGGAATGATATCACATGCAAAAATAGACAAATATTGAAGCTAGAAAAGTTCATAGAGAAAGGGAAAACTGGAACGCTGGCGAAAGAGAAAATGTATAGAATGACAGCAAGGAAGAGAAAAGAGCCAAAACAAGAGAGAAAAGGGTTGAGTTAGAAACGAAGCGATATGAGAGAGAGAAAAAAAAGAAAGATAAGAGGAGAGAATGAGAAGACATAGAAAAGGAGAAAAGTACAGAAAAAAGCCGGGATCATCAATACACAAAGAATAAGCGAAATCCTATTATTTCCTTCAAACACGATCTCAATGTTTCTATACAGAACACACGTGAAAAAGGGAAGAGAGGAATAATGTATACTTTTGGAGAGGAAAAAAATCAAGATACACCATCCATTTTGTTGTTACAATTTTTCCTCCTCCACATCCCTCCTTTTTTCCCACTTTGAATTTTTTAATACATTTTTCTCTCCTCAAGCCTTTCATGTAAAGAGTCCAGAGAAGGAAAGGGAAAGAAAGGAAGAGAGAAAAGAAATACGTGTGTGTGTGAAAAAGAATAAAAAGATGAGCTTTTCCTTTCTTCAGGACAAGAGAAGAAAAGAGTTCACAGGGGGGAGCCTCTACTTCACATTACCATATCCGGGGTTATGTCTGTTCCCTCAATTGATGTTGAGGAATACGAAACACAAGGGAGAAGTGGAGGAAAGAAGGGAATGGAAGAGGATGAGTGAATAGAAGTAAGGATATGTGGGGAAGTTCATGATATCACATCATCTCCTTTTGTAGATCAAGAAAAAGAGAGGGAATGCCTCGATCAGTTCTTACTCCGCAGTTGTACATAAGTAGTGGGGCATCCCACGGAAATCCTATGATGGGTTGTTCCTGCTAAAGTAACTAGAAAAATAGAGGGTGAAATGGTCCACTCTCACTTGAGATTTCTATTTTGTTGACCATACACGATCCATCAATATGATGGGAACACACATGTAGACAAATGTAGTGGGAACGTGGAACGGCGTCTGTATACTTATGGACGTGGCTCATTGTCAATAAGTGGGGGGGGGCGAAAAGATGAGGGCTAGGGGAGGGAAGAAGACAACCAAGGAGAGAGAGACTAATACAATGCCACAAGACAGAGACAAACAGTGAACGGAAAATTAGCGAGAGACGAAAGACAGAAAACAAGAAAGGAAGGAATAGAGAGGCGGAGCAAAATACACAAAAAGTCGAAAAGTCATGCGACCCCAAAAAAACAAAAACCTGAAAAGATACGGAATAACAAAAAGGAGAAAATATGAGAGAAATTACACGGAGAAAATACGGAGAGAAAAAGTACCGGAGAGAAAATACAAGGAGAAAAAACGGAGAGAAAAAGTACCAGAGAGAAAACACAAGGAGAAAATACGGAGAGAAAAAGTACCGGAGAGAAGAGGCAGGAAAAAACAGACACATCATATAGAAGACAATGAGAAAAAGAGAGAGAGGCTTGACAAAGAAAAATAAAAAACGAGAGGAGAGAGAGGCTACACAGAGAAAAATAAAAAACGAGAGGAGAGATATATTCAAAAAAGGGGAAATGACAAATATCGAAAGAGAGAGAGAGTGAAAATCCAGTAAATACGAAAAGCAAGTGAAAGAGATAAATGGAGAAAATACGAGGAGAAAAATTGAGCTGAACAAAAAAAGGCTGGATAAAATCAGAAGAAAAGAACACAAACAGAGGCAAAAATTGCAAGGGGAAAAATCGAGAAAGTGATGGAAGCCTGCTAAAGCATGTAAACAGTAATTATTTACTGACATTCATTGAGGTAAACAAAAGTCCTGCACAAACATCGTACGTAAAAAAAAACTAGGACAAATTGAAATGAGACCCTCTTCAAAGGAAAATGTGAACGATAATTTCACTTTACGTAACGACTTGAATTCCATTTGAAAGGACATGAGACGAAGCATGAGCTCAGAAATTTCTCTAAATTTAGTCTCGTTCACAGACTATTTAGGGAGACAGTGATACGTAGAAAATTACAAATTCTGAATGGGAGTAATTAATGTAATTGCTCAAATAATTAGCTACGCATGTAGGTTCTTAAAAAGAAAAGCAAGGAGCATAAATGAAAAAGTGGATCAGTAATTATTGTTGAAGGAGAGGTAGGAGCTTTATTAATTGATTGAACACACACTACTGGTATTGTATAGGCATACTTCATACATAATTTAGAGGGAATTGTCATTCCCGGAAAGGTTCTCATAAGGCATACTTATGTAAGATGATAATTTGTATGCCTTCAGTTACGAAGGCAATTCCGAGTACAATTAACAAAAGTTCCCAATTGACAACGGAAGGTCTTGGAGCGAATGAATTCTAACGGACGGAAAGTTCCACTAAATTTTTACATGAAACAATTTTTTCCTCTAGTAGAAAAAACATTATTCGAATCTTTTGTTCCTTCTGGCAGAAAATTTCCCTAGAAAATGTTTTCATTCGAAAGAGTAAGCAATTTCCTATTTCCACCAACGAAGCAATAGACTACTGTAGTAAAATCATGAAAAAGACTTTTTTTTCTACTCCAGGAGAATTCACAAGAATTTCTCTCAAGGCGGTTAAAGTTTTTAGTGTAGTATTAGTACCATTCATACAAAAAACAGAAGGTTGGGCGAGAATGAAAAAAAATATTGAATTTAAAACTAGACCGAGAGAGAGAGAAAAAAAAAATGGAGAAAAGAGAGAAAAGTTAACAGATAAAAATAGTTGAGCCAGAAAAATTCCATGGATGAAAAAAAAGCAAAGGACGACAAAATGCACTCGTGTGAACGGGTTAGATGGGAAATAAAACCAAACTTGAAGAGCGAGAAAGAGAGAGAGAATGTAAGTGTCAAGCAAGTGGAGAAAAATGAAGAGGAGCAGTGAAAGAAAGTGGAAAGGAATCACAGGATACACAAAAATGTGTCTTCAAACAGAAAAAAAGAGAGAAAAAGTTTTGAGAGCACGCACCACCTTTTGCCAGAATTTGTTCCCAGTTTTTTTTTGTCTCAACAACCAGCTGCTTGACCGTTATTTTTAACTCCGTTATCATTACCTCATATGGACGAGTCATCAGCGTCACCTGTTTCCTTCCCCCTTCCAGGGAATGGTCGGGGAAATATCTTCCTATAAATATCTTTTCTACAAAAATCCCATCTATTGTATTCACCATAATCATGTACATACACAATAGATCTGAGCGCTTTAAAAAACATAGGAAAAGTACATCGATCTGCCAGAATTGGTAAACTAAATTCCCCTGAAAAATCCCCTCCTCCACCAATTCAATCAAGGAAGATTCCCGGAGAAAGTCGAGACCCCACAAGATCCGATTTATTTTCAAGCTCTCACTAAAGACAAAAGTATCTTCTGCTGCGGAAAAGAGCGGATGAGAGAAGCTGCAATGTAATTTTCTTTTTTCTCCCTCTCTTGTGCCCACAACAAAAAAAAAGCGAGAGAACAAACAAAAGAGAGAGAAAAAAAGAAGAAATCATTGAGTACACCACAACTTTTTGGAAGAATACAGTACAGGGGATAGTATGAAAAGGGGGAATGGGGAGAAAGCAAGGCGAAAAAAAAACATTTTTATCTCTCTCCTCAAAAAAAACTTTCCCTCTCTTTATTCTCTTGTGTATGGAACAGACGGTAGGAGGTGTGTTAAGACCCAGAGAAAAACGGAAGACCAAGGTTGTCACTCAGTATCAATGATTCAATTGAAAGGGAGGAGCACGGTACAGGGAAGGGAAAGTGCCATAAACCATATTATTATACCTCCGTGGAGTGCGTTAAAAGGATTGGAATCAGGTAAGAAAAATTTCTTTTTCGGGGAGACAAGGACGTAAAAAAGAGAGTCAGGGAAAGCAAAAGAGAAAGAGAGAGCAAAGGAAAGAGAGAGAGAGAGAGAGAGAGAGAGAAAGAGCTTCATGGCTATTTTCCCTCCCGTTGGACTGCCATCCTCTAGTGGATAACAATACGTTGAAAGGGAAATGGTAATAAAGGGAGAAGTAGCAATAGTTGCGTAAGAACCTTGTCATTCCCCCCAAAAATTCTTTAAGAATGGACAAAAATCGAGCTCGTTTGGTGGCTAAGCGTGTAATCATAAAAGAATGGACCCACGTGGGAGTAAGTGTCTCCCTGTATGCCTATAGGAGTCTCATGAAAGCGTGTAAGAAAAGGTAACGGTCAAGGGGATGGAAATAGAGAAAGGAGGATGAGGAAAAGAGAAGAGAATGCTTGGAGAGGAAAAGGTAGACATTTGAAAGGGAGGGAAAGGAAGAGGATGGACTTTGAAGGCGCGATTGTGTGTCGGAGTCCGCGGACGCATTCGGGGAGGATGAGAGGGAAGAAGTGTCCCATTAACGACGCACTGGAGGTGTGCTTTCATGGCTAAGTCCCTACTTGAGTTTACTTTAATTGCCACCTTCCACCACCGAGCCGCTCTCCGCCGTCTCCGTATGAGACTTCCCTGCCAGTCACTCCATGGGGACCCTCAGAGAGTGATCATTGACTGCGTCCTCAGCAATTTGGGAAGACCACAGAGCCTGTAAAAGTGCCAGCAGTTTTGGATGGCGACGCCACTTTTTTTGGAGATCCCTCACGTCCCGCTTTCCCTCGTCTATGCTCCCTTCATTTGACTTTGTCTCCTTTCTCTGATTTTAATGGGTTAATTTCTCTCTTCCCTCTTCTCTCCTTACTCATTCTCATTCATTGCACGTTTAAGTTTATTCTGTACTTGGCCTGCTTTCTCTCCATCTCTCACTTTCGCTCTGTTTTTTCTCTCATTTTCTCTCTCTATTTCTGTCTTGGTTTTGTTTTCTCTTATTTTCTCTCTCCATTTCTGTCTTTGTTTTGTTTTTTCTCATTTTCTTTCTCTATTTCTGTCGTTGTTTTGGTTTTTCTCATTTTCTCTTTGTTTTGTTTTTTTCTCATTTTCTCTTTGTTTTGTTTTCTTGTATTTTCTCTTTGTTTTGTTTTCTTGTATTTTCTCTCTGTATTTGTTTGGTTTTCTTGTATTTTCTCTCTGTATTTGTTTGGGTTTCTCTCATTTTCTCTCTGTACTTGTTTGATTTTCTTGTATTTTCTCTCTGTATTTGTTTGGTTTTCTTGTATTTTCTCTCTGTATTTGTTTGGTTTTCTTGTATTTTCTCTCTGTATTTGTTTGGTTTTCTTGTATTTTCTCTCTGTATTTGTTTGGTTTTCTCTCTTTCTCTCATTTTCTCTCTCTAGTTCCTTCTTTGTTTTGTTTTCTCTCCTTCTATTTCTTTCTCCCTGTTTATATCTCTTTCTTCCTCTCATTTTCACTCTCTATTTTTGTCTTTGTTCTGTTTTCTCTATTTGTTCGGGGTTTCTCTACTTCTTTGTTCTGTTTTCCCTACATATTTGTTCTCTTTTTCTCTACTTCTTTGTTTTGTCTTCGCTATTTATTATCTTTTCTCTCTCTGTCTACTTGTTATGTTTCCTCTATTTTTTTTCTCTCTCTCTCTCTGTTTCCTTGTTTTGTGTTTTGTATTTATTATCTTTTTCTCTCTCTATTTCCTTGTTCTCTTTTCTCTCTTCATTATATGTTTGTCTCTTTCTCCCTCGATTCTCGTTGTTCTGTTTCCTCTATTTATTCTCCCTTTCTCCCCCTGTCTGCTTGTTTTGTTTGTCCATTTACTCTTTTTGACTCTCTCTGGTTCCATTTTCTGTGATTTCTTTTTATTCCCCGTTTTCTCTCTGTCCGGCTCCTTGCTCTTCTTTCTCTATCTATTTCCTCCTTCTCTTTCTTTCCTGCTCTGCTTTTCCCAGTTGTTCTCTCTCGCCGTTGTTGTCTCTTGTTGTTGTTTGTATTTATTCCCCCTATTTGCCTCTTTGTTATATTTCCTCAAATCATTCTGCCTATTCCTCCCTTTCGACTCTTATTTCTTTTTTATGTTGGCTTTGTCTCCTTCTTCTACTATTCGTCCTTTTCTGTTGATGCTGTTTCTACCTTCTTTTTTCACTCTTATTTCTTCTCTAATCTTTCTTGGCGTTGCTCCTTGTCTGTATACTTTAGCTTCTCCTGGGTTTGTCCTTTTTGATTATCTGTACTTGCTGTGATTTTTCCTTTGCTTGCTCATTGATTACTTTCTCCAATCTCCACTCGGATTGATCTGCAGCCTCCCTTTGATTTGCTGTCCCTTTGTTGGATTCCTCCCCGTTTTTTTGCTCCCGGTGCTTTTTCTTTCATTTCCGGTTGTTTTCTCTGTGCTTTTTCCGTTCTACCAGTTTGGTGGGTATTTATATTAATTTATACTGGTGTGGATATGGAAGACGTCCTCCTTGATTCATTTGATTGCGTTCATTGTCTTCAGCTTTTCAGGTTTTTTGTCGTTTTTTACCTTTTAATCTTCCTGGCATCAGACATCGTTGTCTTTGAACGTGCGTTATTTTGACCTCGATCGTATGTATGTACTATCGTGGATTTTTTTTTTGTACTTGAGTAATTTGGGCCTACACTAGTCTACGTTATATATTATTTGCATCTTTTCCTGACCTCCCCTTCTGTTGTAGGGAAGCCGACAGCTGTGTGAAATGGTACTTGCTCTTTTCCCACTCCCACTGTCTTCTTCAAGTATGCACTTTAAAACTGGTTGTTCCCTCAATTTTTCTCCCATTTCTTCCCTCTGAAGAAAAGAGGATTTCCGTTTCTTTTTTTTTGTGCATCACCGCACATGTCATACAGCGGAGGAGATGAGCCGGAGGATCCCAGTGAGTAGGTGCTGTTCAAAGGCGGGTATTAACCCTAGAAGTAAAGTTTTTTTTTTTTGGAGTGCGAATTTCACGAGAAATTAGGTCGGCACAAATAGCTAGGAAAATGGGAGAGATGGACAATATCATAAGAGTTTTGTGGTTTAACAAAGCATGGTGTATAGACATACCAACAAGGACAAAAAAAAAGGATGTGGAGACACCCAGAAAAACGTGTAAAGGCATTGTTATAAAATGTTAAAGCTTTTACGAGTGAGTAAAAAAAAGAGGAAAGAACAATCAAAAACATTAGGTAATGCTCATAAGGCTCCATGAGAAAGTTCAGGGGAGCTGAAAACGCAAGGGTGATAAAACTAGGCAAAAATTTCTCGGAGGCATGACACCGTGAGAAATTAAGGGGGAAGGGCGGGAAATTAAAGGGAAGTTGAGAGTTGTAAAGGTAGGAAAAATTGGGAGGGGGAAAATATAAAAAAAATGTATGTGTGGATATATACCAAGTCGAATTTCTTTTTCATCCTAATCCCATTGCCCTCTTTCACGAAAAAACTTTTCCTTTAGTCCCAGTAATTTTCCTTTCTATTCTCTTCAACTTCCTCCCAAATCTGTTTTCAGCCACTTCTTTAGCTATCTGTATACTCCTACACGATTTTTTTCATACTTTCCCTCTTTTCTATCATTTCCCTCAGCCCCTTCTCCCACTTCCTTCAATATGCTTTTATATTTTCATTTCTCCTCGCAATTTCCTCCATCTAACCCTTTCGACCCGTTCACAGCCTCCTCCTCTTCTTCTCCTTCTTTCCCCTCATTTTTCTACTACTACTCATTTTGGCCTCTAACTCTCCTACTTCTGCTTTTATTTCCCATCCTCGTCTCGCCTCCCTTTTCTTCTGCCTTACAGTATGTCTCCCCTCCACATCTCTGCCTCATGGAGCATGGAACCATTTGTAAAGGGACATTTGTAAAAGGGCAAAGGACACTAGTGAGAACGAGTTAGCAAAAGGGGAAAAAGCGGGGAGGGGAAAGAGTGCGGAAACTAAAAAAAATTGATTTAATTTTCACAATTTCCTTACACATCTTAAACTTTTTTATGCAATTCCACCAAATTTCACTTGGACCACGTGCAGAATGACGTTCTGGCACAGACACAAAAATGTCTGGGCCTTCCCTTTCTCCGTCATGCATTCAAAGGGGATTCTAAAGCCATCATATTATTTCTATTACTTTCGACCAATGTTCCCACGTTACGAGCCATTTCGTGTCTTTTTCGCTTCTTGGCCTTCGCCATAAGTGCGTGGGAAAAAGTGAATTTGAGGACGTTGGTTGTAGGGAGAGAGGGAACAGGGGAGAGAGAATGGAAAAAATAAAGAAACATAGACAAAGAGACAGAAATTGAGACACCAAAAAGAGAGATCAATATTGCAAGAGACGGACAAAGCCACTAAATTGCTCATTCAAATAGACGAGAAAAATATTAAGATGGAAAACTTGACCGAGACAAAACATGAGTGTAAACAGAAACATATGAAAGAGAAAGTGACATGTAAAATATCGAAAAAGGGAAAGTTGAAAAGAGCAAGCTCGACGACCTGAATTAAAAATACTGTAAAAGTGAAAGTAGTAGAGAAATGGCGCAAAGAAAGACTCAGACAAACAAAGGATAAAATGAGAGAAATACAGCAAATTAGAAAGTGAGATAAATATAGCAAAGGAGAAAGTGGGCGAAGTAAAGCAAACGAGAAGTTAAGCGAAATTGTGACAGAAACAGAGCAAAAAAGAAGAAGGTAAAGTGTGACAGTAATAAAGCACAGAAAGTTAGAGAAAGCGAGCCAGAAGCATATCAAATGGGAAAGCGAGATAAAAACGGAGCAAAAAAAAGTGACGAAAATCCAGAGAAAAATGAGCAAAAGAGAGTGACAGAAAGCGAGCCAGAGACAGATCATGATACCAAGCGAGACAAAAACAGAGCAAAACAGAGAGTGACAAAATGCGAGACAAAAACAGAGCAAAACAGAGAGTGACAAAATGCGAGACAAAAACAGAGCAAAACAGAAAGTGACAAAATGCGAGACAAAAACAGAGCAAAACAGAAAGTGACAAAATGCGAGACAAAAACAGAGCAAAAGAGAAAGCGAGACAGAAACAGCAGCAGAAAAAGTGAGAGAAAGTGGCAGAGAGAGAAGAGAAAGGAGACAGAAAAAAAGGGATGGAAGAAACAGAAAAAGTGAGAAAGGCTGAGAACAAATAGAAGCCAACAGAAAGCGAAAGCTATATTGAAAAGAGTACAGAGAAAGAGGAGAAATAAGAGCTAAAAGAAAGAAACCGTGGAAAGAGAGAAGTTCAGAAAGGACGTGAAATCAAAAGTGAAATAAAATCAGATACTAGTAAAGAAAGTGAGAGACAAAGAGGGAGGAATAAAGTGAGTACTTGAGAGAGAGAGAGTGAAGGAGATGGAAGGAGAGAGAAGAGAGAGAGAGAGAGATGAAATGGGAAGAATAAAATCATTGGCAAGCGTAGAGCTCTCAAGCATAAGGCTTTAGGCTGAAGAGAGGAAATCGAGTGAAAGATATGTGCCCACTGAGTCAGTAACCCATTGAAGGCTTAGCATCATTCCATACGTCTTTGCCCTTTTCTCCGTCTGTCTCATTGCCCCTTTTCTCTCCAACCCCTTCCTCCTCCGTCCCTTTGTCACTTGTCCCACCCCGTAGACTCTAGGTAAGGCCTCACATATTCCCTCCAGCCGATTTCATTCTTCCGCTTCTTATATATGTATGTACATATAATTTGAGTACGGTAACGAAGGGAGGGAATAAAAACAAGGAAGGCAAAAGTAGATGTGAGCAATGAGATGTAGTTCCGCTACAACCCCCACCGACACTCATCCTCTTTTCTCCCCCTCAACTGCAGACCGGCGAAAAAAAACCAAGAGTTAAAGGAATATACATAGCAGATCCTTATAACTCACTTTTCAACTGGTGTGCTCACAAAAATATGCAGGGGGTAATACAATCTGGCTAAGAGTTCTCCCATAAAATCCCTCTTTTGTCTACAAAACTTGCTTTTTTTTTATACCGGAGAAAAACTTAGTTGTAAAAATATAAGGAAAAAAAAAAGTTTTTTCTCACATAAAAATATCCCTATTGGATTTATGTGGACACGTATATAACATATGTATATTTTTGCATGAGACTTGCAGCAAGGCCATTTCCAATGATGGGGAGTGTTTCGTCCTCTCCCAAGGCTATTATCAACCCCCATAAATTATGGAAGGAGGCTTCGTTGTAAATATTACTCAATATGATGGTATATAATATGGAGTCTGTGAGCAGAATGGGGACCTCTTTTTTTTTATCTTTACCTATTGTCTAATCTTTTTTTTGGCCTCTCCTCAAATCTCTTCATTCTCCACTTTTGCCTACATCCTCTCGGCTCTATCTCTTTTCTATTTCTTGCTCATTTTTTGGGTGAAAAAAAATTCAAGAGGGAAAGGATAGTATCCTTTCCCTCTTGATTTCTTTGTGTCTCGTTCCGTCTTTTTTCACTCGCTTTCTCCGCTTTTCCCCATGCTTTGTCTTTTTCTTGCTTTTACTTCTATTAATTTTCTTTGTCTCCTTTCTCGTGCTTTATCTCTATTTTCGCTTCTTCAACTTTCTTAGACTCTTTTTGCCTAGACTGTATGTCTTTTTTGCTTGCTTTATATCCTTCTTTATTCCATTTTTATTGCTTTATCTCTCCTTCTCTTGCTGTACCTCTTTTTCTCTCGCTGTATCTCTTTTTCCCTCACTTTATCTCTTTTTCTGGTGGTTTGTCTTTTTTGTCGTATTTTTACTAGGTGTGCCTTTTCCCCTTACTTCATCCTCCTTCCCCTTATCACTGGCCAGATTGTATGGAAATGAAATAAATAGGGAAATGCCACCAAATGTCAGTGGTTTTGTTGTCCTTTTTTCTGCGTTTTATGCTGATTGCCAAATTGTTCTTTTCTATGCCACAACAAAATTACTCGTACAAAAAAAGATAGGAGCAGCCGCGAGAAAGAAGGAAGAGCTTGAGAAGAATAGAATTTTTTCTCCTTTTGTGGGTATTATTATTTTTTTTTGAAGAGTGAAAGGGAAATAGAACAAACAAGAGGAGCTATTGCCACAAGCTGTAAGTCTATAACAGAGAATGGGTAGCTCAGTGGTGGCGGGTACAAGAGACAAGTTTTGTGGTCACATTTCAATGTTTTTATGCCATTCATGGATTTTGGGGTCATGATTGATGTCAAGTTGGGGTTGTAGTACGACTATATATGTGCATATTTGCCCTCTCTAAAACCACTCTTGTACTTCCTCAGATGAGTGTGTGAGTATAAGTATATATTTTTGTGTGTGACATAGCCTCTTGGCCCGTGTAGATTTTGTCCTCTCTAACTCTCTCTATCTCTCTCTCTCTCTTTCGCTTCCTGGAATCCTTTGAAGACTCCAAAGGGGAAAGAAGATCACTTTTTTTTAAAAGGGGAAAAGAGAGAAATAAAAATTTTTCTGGTGGAAGTGCACATTGTCTTTTTTTTTCTTTGGGGAGAGCGGTTATGTTATGAGGCAAGAGAGAAATAAAAAAGAACTTGACAAAGGCCAAAAGTTAACCAATTCATCTGTTTTTGCTCGTTCGTTCCTCTTCTCTTCTTCTTCTCCATCCATGTACTCTCAGCCTTCCTCTCAGTCGTTTCCCGTCGTTCTGCTGTCGTCCAAACTTTAACAATATATATTTTTCTTATTCTCTATTACTCTTCTCATGACTATGATTATTATTATGCAGGCCAAAATAAAAATATAAAGAAATCTCTTCCTCTTTTTTATGTGACATACTTTTCTTTTCTATTTTTTTTACTATTTTCGCTTGTCCGTGTAAATGTCAGAGATTTTCTCCTTGGTCCTGGTCATCGTCCTGGGTAATAAACGTTATTGGTGCAGGTCGTTTCCTTTTGGCCGGGCTCCCAATCCTTTTTGAGGTTGGTTAGGTATTTTCCCCATGTTTTTCTCTCATTTTTTCTAGACCCTTTTTTATGATTTCCGTCCGGTAGTAATTCCTTGGAAATTCCTATTTTTATGGTGGGATTTTACAAAAAAGTCTGACTCTCACCCAAAAACTTATGGGGGCCTCCCATTTTAATTAATATCCCCAAATACAATCGTCCAATCCTCCATCAATGTTTTTTAGGACTTTTTTTGTTTTTCCTTTTTGCTTCTAACGATATTATGTTTTTTTTGTAAATGACATACATAGCTCTCTCTCTCTCTTATAAAATTCTTTCTTTCATGTTATTGCTGGCACATACATGTTGATACCCCCAAGAAAACATGTGTATAGGAGTGAAACAAACAAATAAACTTCCGTCGTCTCCCGCTTTATTTCTTCATTTCACCCCCCTCGGCGTCTTCCCCATAATTCACTCTCCTTTCACAAGGCCTGGCAAAGGAGTGTGTAACCAAATCCCACCAGATAAGCCTCTGTCGTTAGAAACCCGCAGCTCTCTCTCTCTCTCCTCGCCAACAGAAAAAAAAAAGCAATTAGTATTTTTATGTTGTTAACCCAACTCCACTTCCGCGACGGTGTCTGCATCAAAATATCAAAAAAATAATAATCTATACAGGAATTAATGAATGGTACACGGGAAAAAATCTAGAAAATAATTAACACCTCCAGTAAATAATTATTGTTCCACACTCCAATAAATCACTGCAAGTTGTTGTATTTGAATATGCTGACTTCTTGTTACTCCCATTGTCGTTGCGTGATATGCGGTTCTGATTAAATCTACAATTCTCCTTCTCTCTCTCTCTCTCTCTCTCTCTTTCCTCAATCTCTCCCTTTCTTTCTCTCTCTCTCACCGGTCTTTGTTTGTCTCGCTTATTTCACTCTCTCTCTCTTTCGCCTTCTACCTTTCAATATGTTTTTAATCTTTCCCGCTGCCTTCTCATTTCATTTCTGGCCCTTTCTCTTTCATTTCTTGACTCTTTATTCTGTCTCCCGCTCTATTCTCGATATGTTCCGTCTCCGTCTCTTTTCCCTATGTTTTTGCCTCAATTCTTCTCTTTGTCCCTCTCTCTTCATTTTCTCTCTTTTTATGAGTCGATCCATCTCTCTCTGACTCTCTCCACTTTTGTTTCTGGCTTTCTCTCTTATTCTGTCTGTCGCTCTTTTTCTGTACTTTCTCTTTCTATCTGTCTCTCTCCCTTGTATTTCTGTCTCAACTCTTCTCTTTTGTCTTCTCTTTCTCCCTCTACTTTCTCTCTCTGTCTCTCTCTACCTTCTTTTTTGCTCTCTCTTTCTCTTATCCTGTCTGCCGATCTTGTTTCTTTGCTTTCTTTCTACCTATATTCTCAACTCTTTTCTTATTCCGTCTCCTAATTTTTCACGTATCTTTTGTCTTTCTGCTTCTATGTATATTTATCTCTTTTTCTTCCTCTTGCTGCCACTTTTTCCCTCGATTTCTCTCTTTTTCCTCTCCTTTCTCTGTCCTTCCCTTTTCATTTTCCCGCTTCCTTTCTTCCTATTATTTCTGTCTCTTTTCCCTCGATTGCTCCAATTTGATCTGTCTTCTTTTCTTTATTTTTTTCCTTTATTTTTCCACCTCTCTTTGTCTTGTTTGTTACTCCTCCTTTCCTGTGTGTGCTTGATTTTACTTGCTATCTCTTCATTTTTCTTTTCTCGCTCTAATTTCGTTAACATCTCTCTCGTTCCGTTTTTCTCGCTGTCTCCTTAATCATCCGATTTGATTTCGTCCCTTTTCTTACTCTTGTTTCCTCTTTTTCTTTCCCTTTTTTTACAGTTTCTACGTACTAACCATGTCATAAGGCCCTCATCTGGCTTGTGGCAACAAGCGTGTTAAAAGAGTTGGAGACCTCAAAAGCGTGTACGAATCCATGTATTTAGTAAAGGCTCCCTCCTGGATATATATAACCTCCATAATAATTACATTAGCAGAAAAGTCAGTTCTACTCCCATAAGAACATATGTATGTACATATGTGCCAAAGGACACGCACACAGAGAGACAATGTACATGGTTTTATTGTGATTATAAGAGCTGTAGTGGCAGTAGAGACGGCTATTTGTGAGAGAAAGTCATAAAATTTAAGGTGGTTGCTGTTGTCAAATTTTGTGCCTTGTTGCATTCACCACAGACCTCACTGCATCACGAATCGATACATATGTGCGTACAAATGTCAGGAGTTATATAAAACTTCTCATTGTCTCGTGTACATATATTACATATAATCTAATACTTGACGATGTATGCTGATAGCGCTATTTTTAGACCCATCCAACCTTTCCCCAACTCCCTTCCTCACAATCACGTTTGTCCAGGATGGACGAGGGGGTGTTTGGTTGATAAGGAGATACACAGTCACTTGTAGGGGGAACTGCAGCCGTGCAAATATAATAAATTAAGACGCAAGGGAAGGGTGGAATACATCCGAAATGGACAGAATGAACAGGCAACTTCCTTTTTTTTATGAGACCCTCCTTAATGACTTATCTGTCCAAGGAAGATGATGGCCATTAGTAGATTGCTGTTGGAAAAGAACCTACGTGGATTTGGAAGGGAGAAAGGGATGTCGAATAAATGTCTGACGAATATAAATGTGTCTGTTTACAAGGGATCACAGTGGATGGGTAATTACGGGCAGAAAAAGATGGATATGGAAAGATCATAAATATTTAGGTATGTAAATGTACAACTGTTTACAGGGTAAAATAGATGGACAGGGTCAAACCACAAAAAATGGAAAACAAAAAACTAAAGAATAAAAAAAGAAGGAAATTAGAACGAAGTAAAACCCCGTCCAGAACAGAAGATCCAGGAAAAAGTAGATGGACAAAGGTAAATTTAAGAGCAATAAAGAGGAAAAGGGTATTACAAACCTGGGGAAAAGGGAAAAGAAAGTCGTAAAACAAGGTACAGTAAAGGTGTATTCCTTCATTTAGCATTTAACAATGCTGTATCGGGAGATTAATTCCCACGTGATTTCTACTCTACCTCAGAGTTTCATAGGGCAAATAAAGAGAGAGAGAAAAAGTCTCCCAAGTACTTACAAATACATTCAAGTACCATCTGTACACACTCCCAATAATTCCTGAGAAGAGTCTCTGGGTGTGTACAGTCGGCTTTCCCCTTGAATGTTAGACTTGAACCTATTTGAGGATATACTGTATATCCTGTATAAGGATATATGTATGTATGTATATATAATTATCTACATATATTTATATTATGTACAATGGCGTGGAGAGTGTTTTGTTAGGGTAAAAGGTGGAAGGTACATAGATTGTGACACGCAGAGCCGGAGCGGCGAGAGGGACAAAGTGGTAAACGTTGTGGAAATTACAGCTCTCAAGGGTTGTGTAATAAAGTCATTATGATTTCCTTTCCCGGGGAAAAAAAAGAATCAGGACGATTATGTTCGGTGAGAAGAAATAGACGGAGAAATAAATGGATAAATGGAGAAGAGAAGAAGGATGGAAGAGCGAAAGAGGGAAGAAGAGAGAGAGAGAGAGAGAGAGAGAGAGAGAGAGAGTAAAGTCCAATTCAAAATCATGTTGAAAGCCCACAATTATTATTGTTGTTCCTGCGGTATTGCTACTTGGAACAGAGACAGAGTCCAAGGTTGCATGTAGATAATATGTAGGTAATAGGAGAGTAATTGTTGTCCTGGTTCTTTGCTCCTTTTCTTGTTCATGTTCAGTTCTTCTTCAAATTCCCGCTCCTGCCGACTTTCCCCCCTCCATTTAGGGAGTAATTCTCCAAGTGTTCCATAAGGAAATTGTTAGGGGTTTCAGAGGCGGAGGGGGAAAGTGGAGGGGGTGGTTATAGAATGGTTTAGGGTAGTATACAGGAGTATAAAGTACAAAATACAACTCCGCTAATATGAACCTGGGTGACATTTTATTCTCACACACAATGGGAGAGGTAATGAAAACACCCCCGGGGCTAGGACTTGTCATAATAAGTACGTTCACCGTCACAATCGCAATCGATAGCTAAATTTAAATTACAAAGCCGCACTATTTCTCCTCTCATTCTCACTCGCTTTCTCTTTTTTTACCTTTTCTCTCATGTTTGCACTTTTGATTTCACTTTCCCTCCATATTAAACTTTATCTTCTTTGCTTTTATGATGTACGTTTCACGTTTATCTCTTACATTATCTCTGTCTCTCCATTTTATATTTCACCTTCTCTTTTATCCTCTTCAGCATTTTCTGTAATTACTGCTTCACTTTCTCTTTATTTTTTCATTCTCTGTCTATTTACTCTTTTACTTGCTCTTCTCCCTATTCTCTCTTTTACTTTTGCTATACGTTTTCATTCTACCTATTTTCCCTTTCACTTTATCCATGCGCTTTGTTTATCTCTTTTTTCTCCGTTACTTTCTCTATTCGTTCAGTTTCTCTTAATTTTCCCTTTCAGTTTCTCTTCTTTTCTCAGTCTGGTTGTTTCTTTTTCTCTTTAGTTGATCCTTAACTTTCTCATTAACTTACTTTGGCTGTGTTTTTCATTCGATTTCATCGTTCACTTTTTCGTTTTTTTTTCGTTCTTCGTCTTTAGGATTCTTTAGTTTTCTTGTGTTAATCTTTCTGTGTCTATTATAACTTTCTGTATATCACAATTTCTCACTCGGTTTCGCTTGTACTCTCTGCCTGGCTCACTGCTTCCTTTGCCTTTTGCTTTTTTAATTGTTTCTGCTTTTCAATTTATTTATCCCATCCTCACTAAGTTGCATTATTTTGATTTGCCATTTACTCTGTTTCTTTCTTAGTCATAACTTTCCGTTTGTCAATTCTTAATCCCGACCCATTTTTTCATTATTGACTTGCCTGATTTCGTAATAACTCCGTCTAGATTATATTATCTCACGGTGTCTCTTTCTTCCTCGCTTTCTCTCTCTCTCTCATGTTTCCGTTTACATTCCTTGTTCGAGTCCTGGCTCACTTTTTCTCTCCGGCTCCCCGTCTTGCTCTGTCTCCCGGAAGCTCTTTCCCTCCCCTTATGCTCCTTCTTGGAAGGACGTTATATGTGTATTCATGTTTAAATGGAGTTTTTCCACGGAGCTTTTACGGTGGTTGAGAGGGTCTGATGCTGTGCCACAGTGGTGAGGGGATAATAACAGTGATTTAGTCCACAATGCCCATGGGAGAGGTGCGGAGTAGGACATGTAGAGACAGAGGGAAGAGTAAAATGGGAGGAATAATCAGATAAAAACTGATATTTTTCCATACACAAATTCTCGTAGCACTTTTTCTGGAGAAAGCCCCTTTGTCTTCTGGCACAAGGGAATAAGAGAGAGAGAGAAAGTATTACTACCTACATTATTCCAAGAAAATAAAATCCTCACTATATTAAATATATGTAAAAGCCAATAAAAGGAGTATTTTCTCTCTATCAATTCCCTTCTCGATTCTTTCTCTTTTCCCCTTTGACTTTCTCCTTTGGCTTTCTCCTCCAGCTCTTCCTTACTTCTTCCATTTCTCAACATGCGGTCCCTTTCCAAGTGATACTCTGCCATTGCATAAAATATGTCTTTTCCCAGGCTGAAATTTTCTTTCTCCTCCTCCCCTCCTTTTCTTCTTCTTTCTCCTCCTACATATACCCCCAATTCTTTTTTTTTCCTTCCCCCACTGAGTTCTTCTTTCTTGTTCCCTTTAGTTTCCACATTCTCCTTTCTCCCGCACCCCCATGGATCTTTTCTGGCTCATCTACCCCCCATCCTCTCATCAAGGGCCCTTTCCTCCCAATGAAGTGTATGTCTGATGTGTCCTACAAAATCTCCCTCACCTTTCCCCTTTGTATGTCCTTCTTTTTATTTTCTATTTTCTCCCTTTTTCAGCCATAATGTACATCTGAGTATATAAATGCCACTGTTTCTATGTGAGTCCTTTCCTTTCCAATCTCTCTCTCTCTCTCCTTTCCTGTCATACCCATAAAATAATTGACTACGGAACGAACAAAGATGATAATGCAAATGTGATTTCCCCCTTTTCTCTTTCTCTCTTACGCTTTCTCTTCCGCCCTCCCTTTCAACCGGTAGACTAGATTCTTGAATTTATTTAGAAGTCTGGACAAACGTGCAAGGGGATGAGTTCAATATATTTAATAATGATGGTAGGATATGTTCGGGTTGAATACTAAATCAGGAAGACATTGACCCAGAAATAGACCAAAACCTCCATGCCCAGTGGCAAAAATATGTTTGTGTCAAGCTTTATGGAGCGGAAAATTTGAGCTATAGTCGAATTCTTTGGGGGTACATGGAAAAAAATTTCGTTATGGTCAGTTATGTTTTCTCCTCACAAATAATTGTAATGCTCGCCGGTACTTCATCAATTTGATTGTATCTTTCCTTTCATTCCCCTCCATAAAAAATTGGATCTTAATGGCTCTATAATACATACAAAATTGCATAAAATACCGGTGGTAATTGCGCAATGGATTGAAGGGAAATGTTATACAAAAAAAATGTTGCCAATGATGTAGAAAACATGTGATGGAAATATTCCCTTGTGAGTCTCACCATGTGTGTGTCTTTCTCTCTGTGTAATTTATAGGAGGAGGAAAGCGTTGCCTAACAAGAGTCATCTCCTTCGTCCCTGACTGAGAGTGAGAGAGGAAAAAAATATATAGAAGGAGTAATCAAAGGAAAAATCATTCATCTCTCCAGTGTGTGAAGGAGAAGGGCCACTGTGGGTATCTTGCGCTTTGGGAAGACGACGAGAGGGAAAAAAGGAAGGAAGGAAAGCTTTGACTGGGAAGGAAAAAAAAAACTTCTCTACAAACTCATCATCATTCACCTCATTATCGTAAAGTATCGTCAAATCACTTGCTTTCCCTCGAATTCCCCCTTTTGTAGTATTCTTCATTTTTCTCACTCTTTCCCCCTTTCTCCATCCTATCTTTCTCTCTCTCTCTCTCTCTCTCCATTTCCTTCTACTTCATCAACATCCAAAAGTCCTCTCCAAGTGTGTTTTTTCCTCTTCATTCGACCCTTCACAATATAATCAGGGAGTGGAAAGAGGGGAAAAAAACTACAAGGAAGCATTACACAATTTGGAAGCATTGTGTGGATGTGAAAGGGGAGAGATCAAGAAAGAATAACTCATCGGGCTCAGAATATAAAGAATTGGTGAGGAGGAGAAAAAAAGAAGAAGGACGATAAGGAAAATCTACATCCCCTTACATTTTTATGGAAGGCCTCAACTTAATCTGAGACAGAAGAAATAATACGGTGTATTTTTTGTGTGTTTTTCCTTTCTTGGAATTGGAAATACATTTTTTTTATTTGGGGACAAAAAAAAAGGGTGGGGGATATAAAATAAGAATCTAACGGGAAATATCGGAGAAATCCATCCATGAATATGGATACGACGGAGAATTATTATAACGACAGTGACATTTACCCCACAGACTTGTTAAATGTGACGCTGACACCCCTCTTAAATACGACTTTGACTGCCAACATGTATGAGCGTGCATATTGTGGGACGGGGTGGACCAAGTTCCAGAATAGTTATGGGAAATTCCATGGCTATATCTCCCTCTTTGTCTGCTTTTTTGGCTGCCTCGCCAATTTACTCAATCTCATCGTGTTGACACGCAAAGTCATGATCAACCCCACAAATGCTATTCTCACCGGCCTGGCTCTCGCCGACCTTCTCAACATGATTGAGTACATCCCATTTGCTGTGTACAGGATATGGGTTCATGGAGAGTACCCCTACGGCTGGGCCCTATTCATTCTCGTCCATTCCAATTTCTCACAGGTATGGAAACAAATACGTCTAATTATTATTACTTCTTTTTTTTTACGATCTTCTACTAGCTACTGGTTTGGAGGCACTGGACATAACCCATAGTTTTGTGGGGGCAGCATATTTTCAGCAGTTCTTTTACTCCACACTTTCTCCTTTCGGCCTTCTTCCTTAATTTCTACTTCTACTTGCTCTACGTTTGGGTGATTTTTTGGGTTTCTCTCTAATTTTGTCTATCTTGGATCGTATTCCTTCATTTTCCGGTTTCTTGTGGTCAAATTCTGTTTCCTAATTCTTTTCCTGGATTGTATTCTTTCTCTGTTGAGTTCCTTCTTTATCTGCATGATTTTTTGTCCCTTTTCCCCCTCTTTCTCTACCTTATGTTCCTATTTCTCTACCTGATTTTTTTCGGTCTCTCTATCTGATTTTCCTCTTACTTTACCTGATTTTCTCTCTATATGATTTTCCTCTTACTTTACCTGATTTTCTCTCTACTTGATTTTCCTCTTTCTCTTACTGATTTTCTCCATTCTCTGCCTGACTTTCTCTTTTGTGTGCATGACGTTCTCTTTTCTCTTTTTTCTGACTGATTTTTTTCTTTCTTTGCCTGACTTTCACTTTTCTCTGCCTCACTTTCTCTTTTTGCTGCCAAATTTTATTCTTTCTTTGCATGACTTTCTCTTTTATGCCTGATTGTCTCCTTTCTCTGCTTGAGTTTTTCATTTTATGCTTAATTTTCTTGTTTTTCTGCTTGGTTTTCTAATTTCTATGCGTGCTTTTCTTTTTTCTTGGCGTTTTGCTGCTTTCTCTTTCCACTTGATACTGCTTCTCTGCGTGATTATCTCCTTTTTTTCGTCAGTTGTTTTAATTTTTTCCTCATTTTCTCCTCTCTCTAGAACTGTGCCCTCTCGGTGCCTAATTTGGCTAAATATCTGTACGGCTTTCTCTACGTAATGATTTTCTCCTTTCACCTTCTAACTTTCACTTTCCACTTTCCGGATTTTGCCCGCGTCCATACTCTCTTCCTCTACGCTGACTATGTAGACTTTTTCCTTGTCTGTTTTTATTTTGCCTCTCGCTCATGTTCTTCTTTCTCTTTTCTGCATTAACTTGCCTCTCTCTCTCTCTGATATTCTCCTTTCTCTATCTCCCTTCCTTTTGATTATTTTTGTTCCCCGATTTTCAAACATTCTCCTGTCCCCACAATCATTCTTCGTTCTACATTCGAATTTCCTCATTCACGCCCCTGTATATTAGGGTGAATATTAATGTAATCTTTACTGTTTCCCATTTCATCCCCTTATTTTCCTTTCCCATTCCCGTCTCTTTCCATTCAGCCACCGCTTTCCCCCTTGTAGCCTGTCTTTACTTGGATAATTGTTACTGCAATTGGTTCCGGCCTTTACTGCATTTATTTTTTGGGTTCTCCGACTTTTATGAGCGTGTACGTCCCCTGGTAATATGCATTCCTTACATGAACCTCCCGACGTTATGGTAAATGGAGGGAGGAGAGAAATAAAAAGTGAAGGAAAAACCGGAGTCCACCTCCACTCTTGGGGAATTTATTCGATGGAAATAAAAATAAAGTTTTCCTCCTTTCCCTCTTAGACAAAACAATTTTTCTCCGTCTCCTGTATACATATTATTTTTTATTTATTTACGTTTCTTCTCGCACACAAAGGAAAAAATACATAGGTGTATCTATATGAACGTTTTCTCCTTTCATCATCCTTTACAACCTTTCCAGGAGACTGGACACGTTTGAGAAAACAAAAAATCGGGCAGAGGCGGGAGAGAGAGAGAAAAATTGGATGGTGGGAATGAAGGAGGCCGTGAACCCTTTGAAAGCACACATTACATGGATGCGTGTAATTTAATCTCCAAATAATATATGACTCTCCTGAGTCATACAATCAACATATAAGCGTCTATTAAAAAAAAAAGGAAGACCCAAGTGTTATATTTACCTTGTTGATTTTTTTTCTCACTGCATTTGCCATGACATTTGCTTCAGCTATGATGACACGTCTCGGAGGGGGAAATTTATTTATTTGCTCTTTCACACCACTGAATAAGAAGAAAGAGAGGGAAGAAAAGGATGGAGAAGAAGCACCCAAACACCAGAGAATTCCTTGAAGCATGAGAAGCCCGGTATTTATTTATGAAGCACTATTTCTCATGGTTGTCAGGAATCCCAGCAACATTCATGCATTCATTTGCTCATGTAACAATTGGACAAATAAAAGTGGAATAGCCATCCATTAGGAAAAGTCTCACACGCACCAAATCCTGTTATGAGCATGCTTTCCCAACTATGCATTTCCCAATATTCTCCCTTCTGCATACCAGACGTGTATGTATTTCCGTAGGCATCACATACAATTGTATTACATTTACATTCGAGCCAAATAAAATACTCACCCAGTTGGTGACTTTACACCCATCAACAAGATGTGGAGTAATTCATCAAGAAAATTTCTTGAATAATTTATTTCTTCAAAATCAAACGTGGAAACAAGTCCTTTATTATAAAAAGACTTATTCTCACAACTTTTTCGGGAGAGAGAGAGAACGAGAAATAAATTTTTGTGTCCGTGTCTACGTTCCAGCATTCTTGGTCCAACTCACGTTGTAATACCAAGCTTTATGTATAGCTTAATAAATGGATGTATTCCGGAAAATACAATGGGTGCCGTGGAGGAGGCTCTGCGAAATTACAATGAGAGTTCTGGCATTGGCAGGGAAAGAAGAAACTGGAAAACACTCCAAAGAAGCCGAGACCAAGCTGATTCCAGAGAGGAAAAGAGACAAGCCAATCAGACGGACCGACCAAGAGAGAAAGCCATAGAGGAAAACGTAAAGGCAATGAGAAAGTAAGGCAGAAAAAGGACAGTTCAGAAATAGAGATAGAGGGAGAGCAGGAGAAAGAGCGGAACAAAGAGACAGAGATAAAAAGGTACCGAAAGAGACAGAGATAGAAAGGTACCGAAAGAGACAGAAAGAGACGGAAAGAGAGAAAGAAAGAGACAGAGATAGAAAAGTACCGAAAGAGACAGAAGGAGAGAAAGAAAGAGACAGAGATAGAAAGGTGCGGAAAGAGACAGAAAGAGAGCAAGTGACTGACAGAGAGATTACAAAGGAGACTGACAGAGAGAAGCAAAAACAGAGAAAATGATAGAACGAGACAGAACGAGACAGAACGAGACAGAACGAGAGAATCATGTAAAGACGGAGAAAGTGAGGAAAAGACATACACGGAGCAAGCAAAATAAAAATAAATAGTAAAAGCAAAAGAGAAACAAATTAAAAGAGTGAGAAAGAAATATGAAAAATGAAAGGGAGAAAAAAAGAAATATTATAGTGAACGAAAGAATTAGATGGGATAAATAAATAGAAGAATTAGGAACTATAAGAAGAAAGAAAAAAAAGGGAAACCAGAAGAAGTTAGTACATGTATGGAAGGTAGAGATTATACTCGTAGGTAGAAACAAATAGAACGTTAAAGAGTTAAAAATAGAGAAAGAGCGAAAAGGGGGACGAAATGAGAGAAAAATAGAAAATAGGGAAAAAGAGGGAGAGAATGAAAGAAATAGAGAAAATTTGGCGAAAAAGAGGTAGAGAGTGAAAGACACGTAGACAGAGACAGTAGTAGTACAGAGGAGCCACGTGCACTCATCAATCTTCCCATTGAACCATCATAATTCACACCAGTGTCCAAAGGCAGAGCATGAAATACTGTCATAAATTATAGGACTGTGTGCTTCCAATCTACGCTTGGAGTCGAAAGAGGTGAGGCTACGTGTGTGAGTGAGAGAGAGAGAGAGAGAAAGAGAGAATGGAAGGGAGACGGAGTTGATTGTTTTTTTTTCCAGGACTTCATAGTGGTATCTATATTAACCCACCACCAGCACTTAATGCCGGGGGTGTATGTGAATGGAATTGGTTAGAACGTGGACGCAGTGCCACAAGGAAAAGAAGCACATGTAACTTCTGTGAACGACCCTCCCGGGTTTGCCGTGTCAAGGGGAAAAGCTGCTACTGCAACGGGAGAGTATCCTGCTAGGACCATGAGCCTCACGTAAAGGGGGGAAAGTCATATGGGGGAAATCGAGAAAATATGAAAGAGAAATCGGAGTAAAAATTTATGAGGGGAAAACTCTATAGGGAAAAAAGCGAAACGAGGAGAAAGTTTAGGCAACAGAGAACTCCTTGCACAATGCACATAAAACAATGAAGTGTGCAAGAGCAAAATACAGAATGAACGAGGGAACATGGTAGAAAAATTGCGAAAAAAAAATATTATAGGAAACAATGGAAAGGGACGGATAGATCCAAAAAAATTAAATCAAGTGATTGGAAGAAAGGGAGAGAGAGAAAAAATGCAAACATTTGAGCGGGAAAGCTTTAGAATTAGTTTGGCATAAGATCGAGGAAAAGGAAGGAAAGTCATGAGATCTGATGGAACCCACATGTTATTCCCATAGCCCACAATATGCTTGAAGAAAGTGGGGAATTGCAATAAAGAGACAGAGGGAAAGTTGGAAGACGAGACTAGAAAGTGAAAAAGAGACGGAACCTTTCTGGGTAACTTCCAAATTCCACTTAAAGTGAGCATTGTGTTGTAGGAGTCAGCCTAATAATAGTAATAATAATACTAATATGTACGAAGAAAACTCAAGTTAGCGGATGAGGAAGTAACCCAAAAAGCCACTCAAAAGTTGTCCCACACACTTACTCTCCTTTTTTCCCCCCTTTCTCCAACAGTCATCAGACGGGACTGGAGTTGGAAATATGTATATACGAATATCTATATAAAATCGGATTTCTTTGTGGGGAAGTGGACCAACTAGTGCGGTTGCATACAGAAATATTTTCTGTGCTTGGATGGCGGTGGCAGGCCGGTATAGGAGTTGCAGTTACCAGAAAACAAATCATCCCTCTGACTTTGGGCCATCAATATCTCTTCCCGTGTAATGCACCGGGAAGAGCAAGGGCGGTAGGGGTTAGGGGAGAAAGGCAGAGCAAGAGAAAGTGAGACCAGCTGAGAGAGCCAGAAAGTGAGGAACATTCGGGAAAACAAAAAGTGGGTGACATCGAGAGAAAAATAAAGCGCGAAGTAGGAGAGACAAAGAAGGAAAAGAAACATAGCAGAGGAGCAGCACAGGAGAAAGCAAGAATGCAGATGAGAAGGAGAGAGAGAAAAAATATCAATGAGAAAAAGAGAAAACGACCCAGAAGAAACAGAGAAGAAAAGTCAAAGAGAAGGAACGTGAGCGAGATCAAAGAAATTCTAAAAAAGATAGGAGAAAAATAGTCAAGGACAGAGAGAAAGATAAAAGATCAGGACAAAAAGGTAAAAAGCCGAGGCGAATGAAACATGGAAAATAAGCCACGGAAAAAGAGAGATAAAAAGCCAAGGCGAAGGAAAGATGGAAAATAAATCAGAAGAATGGAAAGAAAGTGAGCGAGAAACAGAGAGAGAGAAAGAAAGTGTGAGAGAAAAGGTGTGAGCGAGAAATGAAAGATAAATATTACGAAAGAAAGTGAAAGAGAGAAAGAGAGAGTGCAGGAGAGAAAGCGAGATAGAGAAAGTGCGAGAGAAATAGCGAGTGCAAGAGAGAAAGACAGTGACAGGAAGAAAGAAAAAATGCAAGACATAGAAAGTGAGAGAGAAAACGAGAGTGGAAGCAAGTAAAAATGCAAGACAGAGAAAGTGAGAGAGAAAACGAGAGTGGAAGAAAGTTAAAATGCAAGACATAGAAAGCGAGAGAGAAAACGAGAGTGGAAGAAAGTTAAAAAGCAAGACAGAGAAAGTGAGAGAGAAAACGAGAGTGGAAGAAAGTTAAAATGCAAGACATAGAAAGCGAGAGAGAAAA
>JAQGBT010001079.1:0-36464 GCA_034698585.1 Disparrhopalites patrizii
AGTAAAAGGACGACATTATTGTTTTTTGAAGTACACTATAACATTCGCGGTATTTGTGGTTGAGCCTTCACGTCATAGACAATTTTTCCACTTGACGAAATCTTTCGGAGAATGTAATTTTGCTTGCAACAGTCGTGGAATTTTTTTCTCCGTCAGCTGTACCAGTACAGCGACTAACTGAAAGACGAATTGGAGCCGGGGGAAAAGTTGGCATTTATTAAAACCTGCTTTTGTGAGCGAACTAATTTGACAATGCCCAAGCAATTATCGGAGGACTATTAAAGTTTGTGGGGAAGAAATAGAAAGGTAAAAGAAAACAGTGGGAGTAATTTTTGGCTTTTTAAAAATCCGTACTCACCATGGGATTACTGGTGGTTCCCGGAAATGTGGTGAAATATTCCCATCGCAGGTAATTTTATAAAAGTTTTAATTCAGTTTCATTCAGATGATAGTAAATCACAGAAACGCAGGAAGAATGTCGTGAAAGCATCAGACACACATTTGCCTCTGCTAAAATGCGTTAGATAGGGTGGAAATAGATTTCGGAGCAAATTCAGTTTGCCTATGGGATAAATTAACATTCAGGTCGCCCCTTGCTCTCCTCTAATTATTCAGAAAAATGTAGCGTGGGATGTGGGGAAATCTATTTGTTTGCTTTGCCTTTGTTAACTGCAAAACGAGTATTTCCTTGTGTAAGAAAAAAAATTGTGATTTCTCAGGATGAACTAAAGCTGTCATTTGCATGCGGGAGGGAAGTGTTTGTGTTATCAAGGGATAAAAAAAATATCTTGAAATAATCTCAAGCTGAGTCAAGACTTGACTCAGAATTTCCTCGTAGGGCTTTTAGTGAATTAGTCATCGGAGCTCCTGTGAGCCCCCCGGTGAGTATTTAATTACTTTTAAGTATATCTGTATCAGTACTATCAGTTCCATGCACTTCGTGGATATGCATTTCACTCAAGAATGTTTTTGTGTACACAAGAATTTCTTCGGAAGTCGGGAAAGTACACGTACTGGTATTATCCATTCTTGTTGTTTGTCTTCTTCTAAATAATATTTTTACTTTGGTTCTGAAGAAAAAAGATAAAATGACAAGTGACTATGTGCACGTCTCATGAGCATTAAATGCCTGGGATTGACATGTTGACAATTCTATTTTTTTCTTCGTCTTTCTTTGCCTCGAAAAAAAAAATTTCTTGAGAAGGGAAAAAATGATGATCACGGGGCTTTTGCCTTTATCAGGGAAGTCCAGAGTCCAGAGAGTTCATGCTCAACACTGGTAGGAGAAGGATTAGAAAATAAATATAATATATGATTATTTTATGGTGATGATGAAGTGAATGGAATCTCCGTTGTGGAAGTAATTGATTGCTGTGGACGGTTAAAACTGGTAGGATTAAAGAGAAGGTTGTATGCACTGAGGAAATTATATTTTTATAGGATTGATATTGACACTGAAGAAAAAATGATTAATTCACTGGCCAGGATTATGGAGTTTTCCTCCTGCATACTAATCCCAGCTTGTTTTTTCTCAAAAGATTATGCCTCACCGATGTATTTTTTCCCTTTTTTTCTTTTGTGACCTTTCCCCCTTCGTGATTATGGGTAACAGAGGTGCGGAGATGTAGAAATAGCTTTGGTGATGACTCATTCCTGATTTTTTCTGAGTATTGTTGTTGTTACTGCATTCTTGTGTAGTAAGAATAAGTGCATACCATATATTTGCTCTGAAGGAGTTTTTAAAAAAGGAATGCTGTAAAGAGTCACTTCATTTTTTTTTTCAATGTTACACTCTTGTTCGAATGGTTAACAAAAATGAAATGTGGTCTCTTATGGAAAGATGACGGGGCAAAAAAGGTTAATTCGTTTCCACGATTATCCTGTTGCTGGGCCTTATGTATTTATTGGGATGGTAAGATTCTTACAACTTTTCGCCATATTTTTGTTTTTTACAAGGGTTGTTTTCCTTTGGTGGAGACGTGTATAAATGGATGAAGTGTACGAGTTTAGCCAAATTATTTTTTCATTTGACAAAAATGTGTTCTCCCAATCGTAGGCGTCATCAATGTACCAAAGGAGGGAGATTTTTTATTTTTGCCTCATTTAACAGTTATTCCGAGGGGAATCCAGTTCACATTTTGTATTATTGGAGAAGAACAACCATTTCTTGTGGTATACATTTGCACGTCATTAGACGCAATCCTTATATTTTACAAGGGGGAATAAAAAATATTTTTTTACAGAATTAAGTGCATACGCATACACCTGAAATGAATGACGACATAGTTGGCTATTGACTCTTTGTCTCCTGTTTTCTTTTCAATTTTTTTTTTGAAGGCTGAGTTTATTTTATTATTATGTTTTTTTTATTGTGATGATGCTGAAGAGCGAATGACGCAAGAGACACGGCGTCATCCGAAGCTGTTTAAAAGGGTTAGGGTTAGGATATTTTAAATGTAAATTATTTTTGTGGGTGTTTTGGCGTCATAAGTAATGGATTTTTATGCTTTTTCACTTATGTGAGTGGCATTTAAAATAT
This sequence comes from Disparrhopalites patrizii, assembly GCA_034698585.1. NCBI lineage: Eukaryota > Metazoa > Arthropoda > Collembola > Symphypleona > Sminthuridae > Disparrhopalites > Disparrhopalites patrizii. Next base: position 2,540 of record JAQGBT010001079.1, read on the forward strand.
TACAATCAACAAATTTGCACGATTTCAATTATATTTGGTTAATTCCAGGGAATTCTAGGAGAGAGACATGTACGAATGAAATATGATAAATGCATGAAAAATAGTACTTCACGTTTTATTGGGACAGATTTGTGTTTTGCAAAGCTGTATTTGTATTTACTTACCTGGTTCACCGGAATTTGTTTGCAAATGGATGTGGGTAAAAGCTCCTGACTACAAAAGATAATGTGTTTATTAAAATCATAATAAAATATGGGATTTAGATCCCGTTAACGGGGATTTCAATTTTAATTGTGTATGGGAAAAGATTCTGGTTTTTAAATGGGTAACTAAACTAACTCAAAATAATTGTATATGTTATTTTGATTGTAAAAAGTAAAATATGATTTCTTCCATGAACTTGTACACGTGTAGCAAAAAATTTGGTAACCAAAATGAGTTTAAAATATTTCGCACGTGCTGCTACATAATAAAAAGATTGATCACCATAATTTTATTGCTGGATTTTCCGCCATTTCATGCACGTTTTTGGAATTTTATTACTTCTGCGGTACTTTTCTTTCCCCCTTTCCGTGGAAAATTGTCACCAGTTAGATTCACGTGTATGAATCTCGTAAAAAAGTTATATTAGTAGGGAAATCACTAATTGCAAGACGAACATTAATGACAGAAGTATGATGGGGAAAAAAACTTGAGAACTAAAATATTCATTGAGGGTAAAGGTGATCATTAGTTGAATGTGATTATATGAGCATTTGAGTATCCTTTGACACATAGAGAAGTGTTGCAAAATACAGGATACACTGCTATCAGTCCCTTCATCGTGTCATCGGTTTAAATCGTGGTGGTAATGATGGTAGAATTGAGTTCATTTATCTCTGTTGGTGTGCATTTGCTGTGATCGTGAATCCTTTTTTTTCTGGTCGTGTATCCAAAATACATACATATACATACATAATACATACCTATTACCTATATAAATAATAAATACTGATAAGTAGTGGCAGTTGTATTGAATTTTACTTTAGTTATTGCGAACTATCTATTATTTGTTTTTTTGAGAACTAACGAAAAGAAGGGAATATTTATTTTTTGTGTTGGATCACTTTTTTCCGGTTTTTGTTGAGAGAGAAAAAATTGCTGACTGTTTTGTTATACATTTATTATTGCACTATGTAATTGTCCGCAACTGACATTGGTGAAGGGCATTGTGTGTTCGTGCACTTTCTGTTCGGCATGTGTTATTTCAGGATTTCCACACATTGTAATATTTACATTTTTATGTAATTTTTTGTTGTACCTTTTACATCACTTTATTTTTAATGTTAAGGTCGGACATTATTGTTAACAGATTTTTTTTAAACTGTTGTTGTTGCGTTGTGGGAGACCTCTGAAAGCGGGAAATTGTACTGGGTTAAAGCAACAAATGCAATGTAACTACTATAGCTATGTTCACTTAAATCACTAGGGGAATCGTCACCTAAAATAGGGCATATTTGATATTTATTAAGAGAATAAAATATGGAATTTTTTCTCCCATATCCATTTTTAGCTTCCGACAATTGCATTTTTTGTTTCAAAATTTGCTCTTGACTTTTTTTTTTTTTTTTACTTTAGTATGTAAGGATACACTTAGTGTGCTCAAATATACATATTTCTCCTTGCAATCGTCATCATTTCACTGGGAGACTTGTCCCATTGGAAATCGCGCAATTGTCCTTGTTTGGTAACATGATTATTAAAAGATTTTGTTTGGATTTGTCTTTTTTGGATAAAATATGCAAGGACATATTGAGTACAGACGGCACCTATGTATGTGCGATACGGCCTCCCATCCCTTGTTTAAAAAAAAAGGTCTCGATAATCTCCTCATTTGTAGGTTTCCCACTGCTCTTGTAATCAGTATTACTAATAATGGTATTGTTTAGTAAAATATTGGATGTAGTCAATTTTTTATGTGCACTTCTACATGTCAAACGTGTATTTTACTAAAACGAGACAAACATACATTTCCCACAGAAATACAACGTCAGAAATCACCTTGTATTTCATGCTTAAAAATTTCCGTTGGCATTTAAACCCTGTCACGGGATATTGCGATGGTCGAAAACAGAAATGTATTTATTTATCCCATTACGTATTGAATGTAAATTTTTGGTGATTTTCTGATAACAGTAATTAGGAGTTTTAATTGCATTGAAGGATTAGCCATTTATATTTGTAACAGTGTCATATGACTATGACATTTCCCCTCTTTTCCCTTACCGTTTTCCATATAGCCTTATATTATTATCAGTTTATTAATTTCATTCAATCTTCCCACCGTCGTCATTGCCTTGCCGCCGGCAAGCTTTATATTATACGATTTTTGTATGCTTTCACATGGTATAAATTTGTTTATACCAGCGTTTCGTGTATTGAATAGCCTTCTGCGTAATTCTTCGCATTTATGACATACTTGATTCTTGTAAGTAGTACCTTTTGAGCCAGTGGTTGCTTTTGCGTGGATTTGGCTCTATTTTTCCATCACTTAGTTTCGTGTCCCATACATTTTTTTGATCCCTTGTCCCTTTCTATCACCGTTAATAGGCAAATGGATTTATTTTATATGTATCCCTGAAAATAATCCGTGACTTACGTCAGAGGTTTTCCATTTTTTGATCGTCATTTCTCTCTCTCTCTCTCTCTCTCTCTCTCTCTCTCTCTCTCTCTCTCTCTCTCTCTCTCTCTCACTCTCCCACTCTCAACTGATAGTAACAGCTGTGAGAGGATTTATTGTAATAATAATTACTTAGGTATTGATCAAGAGAGGTGTGAAAGAGAGTTTTTTTTATTGAGTACTAGGAACGTGTTTATATGGCACCTGTCAATTGAACTATTCAAATGGCATTGGCTTTGACTCATATGTTTGTATTATGTATATGGGAATATGTATATGTATGTGCTTGTACTGTGTAGACACTAGATTCAAAACCTTTATTATATGATGGATTTCCCATTGCGAAATTTGTACCTTTGTCTTTGATTCTCCTGAATGATTGCATGTGATTTTGTGTCTGAGGGAGCATCATTATACTTTCCAACTGTTCATGCAGCAGTGCTGTCACTGCGACTGCATATCTGTATAAGCCTGGGGGCTGTGAAATATTTTAATAACGTTGACTTTCGAGTATATGAGCTTGACATTATTACATTGGCAAAGGCATCTACAGAGAGAAAGAGTTAGAGCGAGAATGAGAGAGACAGAGCGTGCTTTGTCATACAAACATAGTTTAGCAATCATATTTTTACTCTTTTGTGAATGGTATAACTACTAGCTACATAAAATGCAAAACATGGTAGCTGTGATACACTTACATACATACGCATGCATGCACTAAATGAGTAACTGCAAGGAAAGAATGAACGGAGTAGTTTGTGTAACTGAATTGTGACACATTTTTTTCTCTCTTTGCCCATGAATAAAAACAAGTGGAGTTGAATGAATGAATGTATGGGAAATTGATTGGGTATTTTTAAAGTTTTTTCCCAGACTTCCCTTTTCCCGTCTCTTTCGCTTTTGGCGACAAGTTATTTTATTTTTCCTTGTTTTTTTTTTGTATCCTACTAAAATAATGAAAAGCGTGTCTGGTACAGTTGCCTGCACGGGAAGTTTAGAGGGAACATGTTGTAAAAAGGAAAGCATTATTATTGGAAGGCAAAAAATGGGCTCGAGAACTGGTGATTCTTCTGTACAAAAAAAAATATGTTGATAACATTTTCACCGACGTGGGCGTCGTGGCGGAGGTCAAAATGATGGGAATTGCTCGATGTTTTGTGTAGAAAAATTGATTACAAGTCAAATACTGCGGGGAATTCTTTTGAAGGCAGGACATTGGCATCAGAGGTTTTTGTCAACTGTCGATAATATTTTGTTGAGTGCTTGGGAATACTTAGTAGTTTTAGCAATTATGCAGAAGCGGAAATGCTCGAGGTGACACCGTAATGGAGTGGCACTCAAGGAAATGAAATGTTGTCGGCATTTTTTTGTGGAAAGAGAAAATAAGGTTGCTTTTCATTTTCAAGGAAATCCTGTGTTTGGAAGAAGAAAAAGTATGAGAAAATGTGTAGGGATAATAAAAGAGCATTTATTTTCTCTCGTAAATGAAACCATTAAACATGTTTTTTTTTTGTTTCTCTTTTAACAGGGCAATGTCCATTGACAAGGAGCGAGAAGTGGTGGGTGACACGGGCGAGGTGCGGGGGAGCAGTCCGGACCTCACGACGACTAATAATGAGAAGAATCACTGTCATAGCAAGAATAGCAAGAATGGGACCGTGGGAGGTGAGACCAAGTCCTGGCTCCTCCGGTTCTTCGAGAGTCAAGTGTTCAATATGTCCTATGCCATTGGCTACCTCTTCACGTCCAAGGATCCTGGAGTACAACAATATATAGGTGAGTTCTTTTATTTACATTTTTAAATGAAAATTCCCTTTTATACCAACCGAGAATTCACGTTTACTGTCGATTTCCCTCGAAACGTAGCAATCATATATTAACAGGCAGTGTAATGTAATTAGGTCCTAATAACCCCAGCACCAAGAAAAAAAAGTATTTTGCTCGTAAAACAAACATATATTTCAAAATTTCTCTTGTGTGACGGCCAGTTTCAATTTTATTATTTAATGGTTTAATTTGCGAAAATAAAATTTTCAAGAAACCATGATAAATGACGTGGCAAGATGCGAATTAATGATGTTTTTTTTTTACATCGTATTATTATATATGTACCTTTCCCCTCTGCTCAAATGGCGTGGGAGGACAGGGACGTGTCGCAGTGGTGGTTGACACGTGAGTATGTAGTGGCCAAGTGTTGATGCCAATTGAAACACGAAGCCAAAGGGAATAAACGTGAGGGGGTTACAGATAAGAAAGGGGAGAGGGAAGGCAGATTAGGATTAAAGGGGGAAGAAAAGGGACGAAAAGTTAGAGAGGGAAGGAGACAAAGCAGAGAAAGGGAGTTGGGAAAGCTTATGTAAAGAGCAGGTAAATGGCTTTGAATGAAATATGTGGTTAGAACATGTTAGTCCAAGAAGAGCTTAGAGGAGGGCGATTAGAGAGAAGGAAAATCGGAGAGACAGAGGGAGAAAATTATGTAGAAAGGGAGGCAGAGGGAGAGACGGAGATAGATGGAGAGGTATAAAAATGAAAAGGAGGAGAGAGAGAGAGAAATAGCACCGTTGTTTTTTGTGGTGTAGGAGAAGTGCCTATACAATTGTACAGTAACGTGAGAATGATTATATAAATTATGAATGAATGTATGAGGTGGAATGTAATCATTTGTGTGCGGGGGCTGTTGAGGACGAATTGTTGTCACGTAATATGGAGTTCAACGGGACGTTGTTGTCGTAGATGTTCTATAATGGAAGACTAATAATATTACTGAGATGGTGAGGTGAGATACGAGAACTCAGGAGGGGCCCTGTCTCATTCTGTTCTGCTGTCTGTCTTTTCGTAATATTTTTTGTGAATGAAAAGAGTGATATAGTATGGGTCTATAGTCTATACATAATATTACACATAGGTTCTTTTCATAGACTTTTGAGGCTGTTGTTCTCGTACTAGTAGTAATAATAAGAGGAAAGGGACCGTTGTCGGAAATTGTGGAGGAGCTGTCAGTCACACACGTTTTGAGTAGGATATGAAAGAAATAGATTTTTTTTGTGTGGACGAGGGAAGTAGTAGAATTTATGGAATGTTTGGATGGGATATAAGGTATAAAAAAAAAACTACTGCTCGGACAGATTTTTACCGTACGTTCCTGTGTGCGTACAATTCCTTTTAATAAAATAAGGAATGTAAGATCGGTGTGTTGGGTGATAAATGGGAAGGGGAAGCAATGTTTGTATTTGAGCTTATTGTTAGTATTATCATTATTATGAGGAATTTTGGTAGAGAAAAAAAATATTGAGCGAAGACTCCCCAGCGTTGAAGAAGAGTGCACGGGACAGGTAAATAGATATGAATCGGTGGGTGTTTTGAACGGAATTCACGCTCAAGTGACAAGACTATAGACTTTAAGGGACCAAGAACCCGGGATATTTTTTTCGGGATGGTTATACTGCGGAAGCATAGTATCAGAGTATGACTGTATGTGTAGGTGTAAAGGAAATGTTATGTATGGAGCTTGACGTACTATCCTACACGGGAATTCTTCTGTATTCCTCCATATGGTTCTATTGTTAGTCCTGGGGGAGCTTTATAGACATTTGTCCCGGAACCATTACATAATTGCACTCAAGTGGAAAATCCATTTGCATTCGTTTACACATGTTCAATTGTCGAAGTGAAAAGCAGGACTTAAAGAGAGATAGGAAGAGAGAGAGGGATGGAGAAAGTGGGACATGGATTGAAATCGGAAAAGAGAGAGGCGGGGAAAGCGAGAAAGCGAGAAAGCTTAAGTTGAGGGATTGGGAAAGTACAAAGGGGGAAAAGTCGGAGAGCGAATAAGGGGGTTTTTTGAGAAGGCAAGATGTGAGAGCAAGGGGAAAGGAGAGAGAAGGAAGCCAAGAAAAGAAAGGAAATTGCGTAATAGTACGTTAAACGAAGCATAATACTAATGTCAATGGGAAGCAAATTACTTGGTTGGCGGTTCAGAAATTTCTTCTATTCAGAAATTTCTGCTATTCGTCTTTTTCTAACAATATTTGCTGGGAATTGTACAATTTGCTGTTATTGATTTATTCGTTCTATAACAATGTGATGTGGTTGCCGATGGTGCAGTATCTATGTATATTGTGTGTCTATTTTTACTCCATACGTACCTATATGTGTCCTATCAAACGTGTTTCTTTTTTTTTTTTTTTACAGTAAATCTTATGTTTCGTTTCCCGGAAAGAGAAGTGGATTTCTACCTCCCACAGTTGGTCACAATGTACATTACGATGCAAGATGTGGCTGAAGTTCTCCATCCTTATTTAATCTATAGGTAAGTGTAATCCTTGGCAGATTCGTTTTTAAATTCTTTTCGTGCTCTGAAAATTTTTATAATGAAATGGAATCTTGTTACTTTTGTTGAAACTATAGTACTCTTTCCCATTTTTTTTGGATATACACTACTCCTAAAAGAGCAAACTACCTCGATAGTCGTCTTCATGAACTGTTTATTTCTTTTACATTATTATTTTAAGAATTTCCGTAAATGAGTCACTCCATCCTTGTCAAATAAAGGGAAAGCGTGTAAAAAATGCTGGAAGAAAATTGTTTTAGGGGGAAGATGCTCAAGAAGGCGCAAACTCTTCTTTTTTTTATGACGAAAATGCTGTTTGTAAATGTCAAGTGTAATAGTAAAAAAAACGCATTTAAAATTTCTTGCAGGTGCAGGAAGTCCGTTGAGTTTAGTTTACAGTGTGCCTGGCTACTGGATGCGTACTCACCCGAAACACACAATCAGTCTAGGAAGAAATCCCATGGCACTAAGTTGAGGAATCTAATTTTGTCTGACTCCCTGAGGTGAGTACACTCTTGCACATTATACAACTTTTAATGTTATGTGTGTGTACCTTATATGTACTATAATAAATGTATATATATGTAATTGTATTCCTGCGCGTTTTCCGTCTTAAAAGGTTTCATCTTATTGCCTCGTTCGTTTGTACTTTATATTATATGTAAGTACCTACATTTTGTACAGTATACGTGCAGTGCAGACTTCATTATCGTTCTTATATGTAGGTACTCCCTGTTCCTGTTGTATCAAATTCCGCAGTAGCATTTTATGGGCTAGCAGTGCTACTTCTTCTGGAATTGATGAGAAAATGGGTGGTAGGTCTGCTATGCTGGGTGAAAGAAAAATATAGAGCAGGAGAAAAGGAGTAAAAGCAGTAAAATGGGAGGGAAAGCAGGAGAAAGAAGAAAGGTTGATGCATACTTAGAAAGAAATCTCTGAGTGAAAATGGTAGCGGATTCAAAGTCTGTGTGGGAATCTCTTTAGTGAGGATGAGAAGAAAGACCTAAAAAAAGGTACAAAGGAAAAAAGAGGAGAAGAAAGCGAGATTCTGGAGAAAGACGGAAAAGTTGATAGGGGAATAGGAGAGACTGTATGCGAGGAGGAGAGAAAAGAGAACAAAATATGAGAGAGCGTGAGAGTGAGTTTGACGTAATGTATATAGGTTGTACGAGATGAAACTGAAATTGATTGCATTATTAATTCTTGAGTTGACTGAACGTGAGAGAGTCTTGATGAAGACATGATTGCCAAGCAAGTGCACGTTCTATAAGAAATGAAAATATTACAGTACCCCAACGTCGACGCAAGAGTACAGGAGACACTCTCATTGGAAAGTCAAAAGGCATGTTTGTGTATAGATGTGTAGAATGCAGCGAAGCGTATCATTAACAGTAAAAAAAAAAATTGTGATGTTGTAGATGATGACAATTTATTATGAAGTAATATATTCCCCTACACGTGTGTGTATAGAGGTATAGGTAAAAGGTAGATATGATAAATGTGTGTGTAAATGTTTGCAACGGCATATGTGCTTAAATCCATGTCGATTTGTTCCTTTTACCTGCAGGCCAAAAGATGTAAAGAGTTTCCGGAAGTTAGCTCTAGTTCAATCTCCACTATCTCCAGGCACTCATGGCTCCCCACCGACTTTTGTTCCCGTGGGAAACAACAATTTTAGTGGTAGCAGTAGTAATAATAATAATACGAATAGTTCGAATCTCAGTGCGATGATGATGATGATGGCGACGAATCATCATACAGCCCCTCCTATTCCACCTCCATACCATCATCAGCTGAGTAGTGGGACTGTGTCAAATAATCTACTGAACCGGGGGAAGACTCATCAGAGATCGTTGTCCGACGCGCCGGTGATGAAGAATGGCTTCATCGAAAATAACCTCATACTGATGAGTGGGTGCGGAGGCGGGAGTGGTGGTGGTATTATGAATAAGACTGGACATAGACGGGTGGGCTCCTTCGGCCTCCCAAGGAACTGTTTAGGAGATTTGACGTCGGGTCATGGCTTTGACAATGGCTGCATGTGCTTTGAACCCGTATTTAATGATCTAAAGCCAGCGGATGAAGACTGCGTTTGTGGGGTGAGCATTCGGTGCTTTTTTGGACGTTTAACAGAATTAGCGGAGTCATCAAAATTGTACTAATTAACTTTTTTTTCCAATTGTACGAAAACTTTTGCAGGCTGCTCGACTAATGCCTCAGCTGGAATTTATTAAGGCACTAATTCAAATCGGGAAGAACATGTCCTCTCTCATGACCAAAGAAGACAAGACTCCTAAATTAATAGCGGAATTAAATTTAGTCAATCTCAATCTCCCAGCACGGGTGTGGTTACCAGTGCACAAAAGTATAAGTCATATCGTCCTTCGCATTCCACCCCAAGATGCCACAGTCCTCAACTCGAAAGATAAGGTACGAATCAATAAAAAGAGATTGTGTGGGTGAATACCCCACTACAATCGTATTCGACTTTTTTTGTGAGAAAAATGGAGGATCTTCAGCCACGATAACCCATACGGAATGTACATCCAGAAATATGTATTTACCGCAAGCAGCATATATAATTATATGTATGTATTATCATTTTTTTTACCCAAGCAAAAAAATTGCTGAGTAAACAATTGATAATCAAAACAATTTTCTGTCGAAACCCTGTGAAAATAAACACGTACTTCGCAGAAAATGCAATCTGAATTTTCTTCCTGCCAAGGAAGATGTCCGGATTGAGTGACTTGTTTGTGCAGGAGCTTTTACGAGCCTTATATACACATTTACACATACACATTTTAGTGTTTGAGGAAATATTTTTGTTGCCCTGTTACGGGTTTATTTTTTTTTTTTTGTACATTCTGAGGTTCCTATCGTGGATGGTAGCCTTACATGTACAATTGTATATATGCATGTTTGTCATATGACCTTGTTATTTGCTTGTCGTTATAGACCCCATACTTAATCTACGCTGAAGTCCTGGAAGTGGTAGATGTGCAGAAATGTCGGATCCCTCCGAAGCCCTCAATAAATAATATCCTTCGGCATTCACGGTCGGAAGAGAATATTATTGAAGGGGGAGCTGGAGCGTCATCCTCTAGTACTGGAGATTCATCAAATTTGAGCAACGATCAATCTCCGCCATCCTCATCCACGTCCAACATCCACACCTCCAACAGTAGTTGTATCGACCTCAATTTGAACTCAGACTGCTGGTCACAGGAAGATGATGAAATTTCCCAACAAGTAATTAAGTTTTATACTCGTATATCTGGTTTTCTTGTAAAGATGTTTCCCGTTAGGTTTAGGTATTATTAGATGTGACATTTGCAGGGTCTTCGATGAGTCATGCACATTTATATGCATATTTATATAAACTCTTGCATTTTTATTTTGCAAGTACAAAGAAATGAAGATTGGATTTTAAGGAGAGTGGGAGTGAATGGAATCTCATTAACCTTTCGAATCCGCTTGTATTTCTAGAATCTCTGCCAGTCCTCCAGGGATTACTTGAAAATAAATTACTTTTGGAAATACAGTGTATAATGAAATCCATTATTTTTTCTATTTTAGTATTTACAGCTGAAATCAAAGCGTTGTGACCGGGATACAATTTCCCAAATGAGTCAAGACTCGTGCGACTCCAGAGAACCGGTCACAGTAGCAGCGGTAGATATCCGGAGAAGACTGTCGGAGTCGTTGCACACTCCGAAGAGCACTTTCCAACGGGACCCGGAGGACCCGAGTGCTTCCGTCCTCAAAGAACCATTCGAGATTAAAGAACAAAGGATACGGCATTGTAGTCCGTACGGTCACCTCCCGGGGTGGAAATTGCTTCCGTGCATTGTCAAATGTGGTGATGATTTGAGGCAGGAACTCCTTGCCTTCCAACTCCTATCCTTGCTCAAAGATATATGGTCTGAAGAAAGAGTCCCGCTTTGGGTTCGACCATGCGGGTAATTTTTTTATCCAATTTTTCTATGTTATATTTGTTTGTCAGTCATTAGAAATAGTTTATGATTTCCTGTTTCGAGTGAAATTTGTTTTTGTGTGTATAAATACGTAGTAACGTAATTTATTGCGGAAAGCAGTTGTGTGCGCTTTATAGATCGAAGCAGTACATTTAAATGCATACATCCATTTTATTGAAACATTTTTGCATTTATTTGATTCCAGAATATTCGTGCTTTCTGCCGATAGCGGCATGATCGAGCCTGCTGTCAACACCGTATCATTGCACCAAATCAAAAAGCACAGTAAAATGTCACTGTTGGAGTACTTCCTGCAGGAATTTGGGACAGAAAATTCAGAAAACTTCTTAACAGCGCAAAAAAATTTTGTTCAAAGTTGTGCTGCGTACTGTCTAATTTGTTACCTCATGCAAGTTAAAGATAGGTAAGTCATTTATTTTCTGAATATTAGCTGGTTATTTAGCTAATTACGTAAGCTATCTTAAATAAAAATAAATATTCTTCTTGGAAGAATGCTAATGGTCTAATGTGCACATTTTTCTTTAATAATTGCAGACACAATGGAAACATTTTACTAGACAACGAAGGCCATATAATCCATATTGATTTTGGATTCATTCTGTCCACGTCACCGAAAAATTTAGGCTTTGAGAGCTCACCTTTCAAGCTAACGGAAGAATTTGTGCAGGTTATGGGAGGACCGGGTTCGGATATGTTTGAATATTTCAAAATCCTTATGTTACAAGTAAGCCTAATTTCCTAATTTTTGTGCAAGCTTCATATGTAATTGTATATTTTGCATGTCAAATAATTGTCGTGTTTCTTATTAACAGGGTTTAGTAGCTGCCAGAAAATACTCAGAAAAAATTATACATTTGGTGGAAATCATGCGTTCAGGTACGTGCTTCGGAGTGGGAGGATATAGTTTTGTTTTTAAATGTTAATTAAAGCTGTTTTTTGAATATTGGATTATCTGTTTAACTGTTGATCGTAGGATCTCAATTGACATGCTTCAAGTCTGGAGTCTCGACAATAAACTCACTCAAGAGTCGGCTGGACATCAGCATGACGGAAGAGCAGTTGCAGACCCTTGTTAATGATTTAGTTAGTCAAGCGCTTAACTCCCTTACGACGACCCTGTACGATCGCTTTCAATACTTCACAAACGGGATACTGTGAACGGGGAGAATTTAAAAAATGGCAAACAAATAAAATAACAAGGCGTATTATTCGCACTCTCAAAAAATATCTATATATTATCCATTTTAAAAATAAAAATACTGTGTACGAATCTATACTCTGTCGCTCGAAGTGTATGATTTGTCAGTGTTTTTGTATACAATTTACCCAGTTTACTACAATTACTACTGCTACTACATGTTTTGTGTCCATGTTCCCTATATACATATATATACTTGTTTATCTGTGACATCCACGATTAATGTCTCTTCTTATTAAAACTGTCCGTTCATTCGTGTATTATTATAAAATAATGATAACTTCTTTAACTCCTGTTATTATAATAGGGCTATAGTGAACTGGAAAACACGTGAATAACTGTTATAATTATGCCTGTTTGTTATTCGTAAGAGAAAATTTATATGTCAAAAAAACTACAAAAGCAAACAACGGAGAAAAGTCTCGTGAAATTAATATTGTAATAACTAAAATTATCTTAGTTTAAAACCGTATGTATAATAATTATTTCTTATTACCAAACAGAAATCATTGTATCATTAATGGTTGATTACTATTAAATTGTTTTTCATGGAAACTACGTTTGAAAAGAAAAAAATATTATGAAAATACAATACGATTGTCTACGGTTGAAAAATAAGAAGCGCATTCCTTTATAATACTGTGTCGTGTGGAGAATTTATTTACATGGTTAAACTATTCAATCCACTCATACAAATGTTTGCTATATTATAACGTTGTTCCTGTAATGCGCGTCATTTTGTATATGAAGGGTTCAATTAGTGATAGTATTATCGGATTAAGGAAGAGCTAAACATTTATATGAATTATGATTTATGACGAATCCCTTCCTCCACTATTGTGGCATATAACTGGAGAAGTTTGAAACTTAACAATTCCTTCGAATTGTTTTTTCCTATGGAAGCTACGTTTTTGTCTATACTACGCCTCTATCATGTAACCGCTGTATTTACGGATTCCTAGTATTTTTAGAACTGTCAGAAAATCGCAAAACAATACAAAATATGTTATTCATTTTTTGTATATTTTCGAAAGATCAGTTTAAAAGTATTTTTATAATGAAGTTAGACAAATCTCACGAACACTTCTACTGTCTCTAAGTTATACTTAAAGATAATAATTGTGTCCTAAAGGCATGGAACAAATTTAGTTTGACTAACATTTAACCCGTATTTATTCAATGGAAATATTTTATAATGGTTCATGGACAAAACGATGCCAAGCGATGCTTGAAAGAATAAAAAAAGATTCAAATCGCGCCGAATACCAATATTTTTTAAGTCGCAAAAAACTACAATTTACAAAACAAATTTTTTTGTATGCGAACATTCTATTATATACAAGTTTGAATAATAAAAATCAAGATGATGAAAAATTTTGTTGAAAAATTGGTTTTTATTTGTTTTATCCGTATATATAGTCATGTATATATATATGTATATTATATATACTTGTCGTGATTATTATTTTTTGTATACTATTTTCAGATGATAATCTTACAACAGTTACTTACACATTAGTATTTCATAGACTTTAGTATTATTTATGCTAATTTAGCATAGCCGACAATTATTATCATCGGAAGTTTGATACTTGTCATTATTATAGAGTACAAAAAAAACAGTAACACATGATCATAGTTGCATAATAATAATGAGAAAAAACACAAAATTCAACTGGGACAACACAAGTAACATTTAAAGATGAGACGAAAACAAAAAATGCAAAAATCCTTTTACATTAAATACTACGGTGTACATGCCTTCTACGTTCTATCATAGCATATACATATGTATATTATAATAACGTACTTTTAAGAGCTATATAGCATTTAATTAGAATTACATGGAGGCAATTTTTTTTTAAATTCCATCTACAATTATGAATAGGAATCACACACGCGCTCTTTTTTCTTTCGTTCTCTCGCTCACCCAAAAAAGACTATAAATGTTTTTGATGATGAATGTGCAAAGAGTCCAGTTTTTTAAACCAAATAGTTTGGTTAAATAAGCCCTGTTTTTGAACTAACCTGATTCTTTTTTCGAAATTATGCAACGAAAAGAAAATATTTGAACTTTTTCTGAAGTCACGCTCGAAACTATTTGTTGTAATTTCAAAGATAGCCTGCCATTTATATAAAATATTGCCAATTCCAAAATGACTTTAAAAAGACTTTCATCAAAAGAGAAGTAGCTGATAAACTTTTCCCCGATTCCTAAATATAGCCCGGAGGGGATTTTTACCATTCTAAAAATATAAAGCCCAAAGTCAATTTTCACAATTCTAAAAATATAGCCCAGAGGGAATTTTTGAACATTGTAAAAATAGCCCAGATTATTTTCACCATTCTAAACTTAGCTTCAAAAACTTTTCAAACCCGTCTAAAAATAGCCCCAAAGATTACACCATTTCGTTCTTTAATTGTATAGCACTAATAAAAAAAAGTTTTAACAAAAGATATGGAAAAACCTAATAAAAAGGTATAATAATCAACCAGGAGAGAAGCAAAGATTGACAATTTATCATAATAATACTTTGTTCATTTTTTCTGAAATTAATACGGGGTCATAACAAAATAGGCGTTAATACTCCTTTTTTTAAATCACGTGTAATACTCAAAAGTTATTTTTCATCTACCTATATATATAGTCATATAATGTCATCCTGTAATTCTTCTAACACGATAAAATAATAGCAACGAGTTGAATATTTTGGTTTCTCCAAAACACACGTACACAAACACACGTAATCTGCACAATTAACTAACTAATTGTTGAACAACAATCATGTATTTAAAAAATTAATATTAGTATATCACTACAAATAAAAAAAACTAAATAGTACGATAATGGCAGGTAACAACACAGGTTAGTTCCAAGATAAATTATTATTTTTAAATTCCCCGTTAACATCAGACCATATTGGGAACAAAAAAATCTAAATATTAAAAAATGGTGCAATGGTGAAATTTTTACCCTTAACAAAATGGGGTTTCATTTAATGAATGCACATTTTTCGATACTCCGCACATTCTCTCATCACTCTAATTGTCCTCTCCTTCATATATACACGTACACCTTTTACATCTGTACAAGTGTTTACATTTTATTTCCTGTATAATAAAGTTACACTATTTTCTAATATTCTTCTATACCAATACTCGCTAGTAAGTAGTTCAGACGTCACAAAGTGTAATTATTTTGAATATTATTTCTCTACAAGAGTACATACTTTTTTTTCTTAGTCAAAAAATTCTATACAATAATATGTATAATATTACATGCAGTCATATATAATAATGCAAAGAAATCTACCTCTCTTTTAATATTTTCATTTTTAGAGATTTTTAATCAGTATAATTTCAATCTTAAATTTTCACCAAGGTTTCTTTCTTAAAAAATTCCTCTTTTTTCTACACCCCCACTTGTTTTAAGTATTTTTTAGCAATAATCATACACACTTCTATTGACCTTTTTTCATCCCTTATATGTATACATATACACATGCACATTCAATGGTAATTAAATTATTTTACGTTTACAAGGGGCTTTTTAACGGGAAACAATTCTTGATTTTAACTTTTATGCACTTTTAAATGCTCGAGGAAAATACACAAAATGGGTAGTTTGAGAATTCTGTTTACTAACAAAACAGGGTACATTAAGAATCTAATTAAATACATTGATGAGTATAATTTTTCCAGGTTAGTATTTATCAAGTCTATGGGTTATATAGTCGTTTCATAAAAAATGGGACCTTGTGTCAGTTTTAACCCTTTCACTCTCGTTTACCGTAAACATTAAAAAACGCATAATAAGAACATTGCGAGTAGACCACAGCAGAAGCTTAAACCGACAGAACATCCAACCTTGCATCCTATGTTCCATCAAGGATCGTGGTACACATTTTTGCTAATTCCAGATCCAACAGTAAAAGATCTACCTGATAACTAAACTACTTGTATAGGACAGTTTTATTATAATTCCTGATTGCTTCACGTATGGTAAAAAAAAAAGAATACATCAGACATTCCCGGAGCTTTTATGACACTTGTATGTGCTGACAATGACAACAAACAATACTACTATACTACATATTAAGAATTTACAAAGTACATACATGGGTATAGTAACCTTAATCATACCATTTTGAAAATCGAAACATCATTTTTTTGTTATACATATACTGAAAAAATAAATGTATATACCTAATTTATCATCATCTTCCACATTATCATCCCTGACCAAGACCGAAATCATTACTAGAACTCTATCAGTATTTCATTATTGCTTGCCAAAAAAGAAGAGGTATATAGAAGACGCATTCAGCTGAACAACCTTGATTGTTACTGCCACCCAGAAAGGTGAGATGAAATAAGAAGTATTTTTTGGGCATTTCTGAAGAATTTTGGGGACGCCAAAAACGTTCCGAACAAAATTTTGTCTCATGATGTCTTGTCTTTCGTTGCTCCAGCTTTTGGTATTTAATCATACTTTATAATAATTACACTTCTTAAAATTCGTGCATACGACTAATATTACAACATTCTGGGCTATTCATCCATTAATTAGTATGAGGACACAAAATATTGGCACAAATTATTGCATTCTCTTGTTCATTCCTTTGCCTCTCACACACTACAATAATAGCATTTGCACATTAATTTATCGTAAAGAGTAGGTAGTAAGGTAAGTTATAAATTGTGATCTATGCATTTTTTACAAACTAAGTGATGAGCGAAGAACATTTCTCATAAAAGACTAAAAAACGTCCGATTTGCTTTTTTATACCTTACTCTTATAATCACACCAATATTTAACGCACTTCTGTATATTTTTTCAACTTATTTTTGAAAATGGGGTAACGTTCATCGAAAAAATTTTCCGAGGACATTTTCTAACAGATTTTGGTTAATTCGTTGCTACAGTTATCTTTCACAAATACGGTGTTAATCACGATTAACTAGTACAGTAATATTGGGCGTTTATTAAATTGCAGGTTCCTAAAAATTCCCTTTTATCCTTGACAAATGGAGAGACTGCTTTTCCTCCAAATTTCTTCGTGCTATATTTCTCCCGAGTAATAATTGCAAGCACGTTGAAAAATATTGCTTTTGCGAGTCACAGATACATTTTATATTGTTTTTATAAGTTATCAATTAATATATGAAAATTAGTTGCAAAAAACCATTTTTCGTTTGTTTCAAGGCTACTTTGGTATTTTTCCTCGTCGTTGCGTTATATATATAGGAAAGAAGCATTACTTAGTCATCATAGTTATCTGTATTTGAGGATTTTGCTTTGCAAATATGTATGTGTCCATTATTACTAGATTTGTTCGATTTGCATTAATTTGACGATTCTCCCTCCTCTTAATTATTGTTACGCTAATAATTATAAGGTGTATAGTAACCTCCAGTTTTTCGCCGTTATAACAATCTTGCACAAAAATTACAATAACATTCAAATTTTTTTGAAAAACTATAGACAGCTTAGATACCAGAAGAAATTTCTCACTACAAAACAGTGTCGATTATTAATTACTACAGTCCATGGTAGGGATTTTCTAGAAAATAGATTTCCCTAATATAATTTAGAAATTTAGAATATCAATATTATTACTTCTGGAGTAGGAAGAGAGCTTTCAACTGACTTGTCCCTAAAATAATGTATATAGTATACTATGATTTAATGTAATACAAAGAAAAGCACTTGGATGTCATTATAACAGTCGTGAGTTCGTTTTTTCATATAAACGTCTAAGGCAATCTTATGAGCGGTCTTTGTTAGATAAATTAAGCAAACAAAAAAAAACCATGAACAACTCAGTTTGATTCATAAGCTATAAATACAGTGTCGAATATGATTAATACAATTAAATCAGGGATTTCCGTTCACAACAATTCTAACACTGCAACAAATAAACCAGAAATATAATACTGAAATTAAAGGCTGCTCAATAAAGTGTTCATAACATTGTAGGCTACAATTAGATAAATGTTCGATTTTCACATTTATTCTATTGATTCCATATCATTATAGCTATATGATAGCTGCTAAAAACCACTAAAATGCTTATTTTGCATCATTGCTTCGAGGTTTACAAGTGTGTGCACGGTTTATAATAACTTCTTTCGTCTTTTGTACCAACTAGCAATATTAATAAGAATCTTTTAACAATATATTTTTTCTACAAAGTCTATATAAGTTATATTTTTGTATAAGTGTTAATAGTCACATTTAATTACACAAGCTATTAAGTAGTCTTGCTGCATCCTGGTTTGTCATTATCATAACTTGCTATAAAATCTACTAGATATATGTACATTATATTGGTAATTCTTTCTAGGTAATATCGCCGTTTTATTTTCACAATTTATTACTTTTCGATTTCTGTCTCACTTCCTCTCTACAAAATTCTGTTAAATCTTTCTTAGTCACTAGAGCATACAGTGATATAATATTATATTTACAACAGCGATGTGTTGGCTTAATTCATTAGTTTTTTGTACATTAAAAAACAAAACAAAACACACAAGGGATACAAATATAATATCAATAATGTCGATTCTTCTAATTATTATTCACAACATGTAAATACAATCATGTTATTTCAGTACGTGGTTATTACAACAGTATTCAATCGGATTTATCTCCATCATTATTCAGTGTGTAAATGAACTAAAAATGTGAAGAGGAATACACTTGCTCTGGAAAATTGCCTCAATAATTAAGAAAAAATACTAAAAAAACACAGTAGTAGCAATACAAGATTAAATAAACTACATAGTACATAATAAAAAGAAATGAGACCAAAAAATGTTATGTAAATGCGTGTATAAATTACTCTGCCCTTTTTCTGTATACCTATAACAAAAAATCACTTTTACCCGATAATATTTGATTTGTGCTACAAACTCAAAAAAAATACTTAAGCCACAACCATTTTTAACTACAAAAAAAACGCTTGCCAATACTAGTGTAATACATGTAACCTATAATACATACATTCAATTCATGATTGAACTGAAAAACAATGAAAAGAGTACAAAAAATTTGGGAGTAAATAGTAAAACGTGGTAATATGATATTTACATTACAATACATGCTGGTATGAGATGTATTCATAGGAGTGGTGATACATTTTATATTCATAAAAAAACAGCAAACCAGTTCTTTTTTCCCTTCTTTTGATTTTTTTGGTGTGATTTTTTGGAAGTAGATAATTTGTTCTTGGTTTGACATTGTGATAATGTAAGATCTCGTGATTAAAATTAAACATTGTTTGTGTATTATCCATTCTTTAAACATTTTCTCTTTTCAAAAAGAGTGTTTGTGTGTGTGTGTGCAAAAAACTTACATTCTTTTTTGTTTGTTGTGTTGATAACAACGTGTTGGTAAATTGAACAAGGATTTTTTAACTCTTATTGTAAATGCGAAGAGGATTATTATATAATATTTTCCATCATTTTATGTATGATGATACATTTTTTATCTTGTACTTTTTGACTTGTTACGTTCATTCATTCACGGGACATTAAAATTAAAAAAAAGAAATAACAATTACAACAAACTTCACTCGTCAGAAGAATGATGGCGGTCAGATCCGTCCTGGTCATCTTCGGCTATCATCATCTCGTCATCACCACCATTTGCAATCATTTCGTGAATGTCGTTATCATCCCCATCGCCACCATCGGGATCCTCATTGTCATCGTGGAACCCATCTCCTTCATCTTGACGGTGATTACTTCCTCCTTCTCCGTCATCACCATCGTCCAGCCCGTCACCTTCGGCGTCATTCTCCTCATTATTATCGTCATCATCTCCACCCGCACCCGGACAGACGATGGCTTGAAGAACTTGCATCATATACACCATCATTTGACGCTCATTCTCCGCTCGTTCCCGTTCCAAATCCAACCATTGACGCTCAATCTCCACCATCTCCGCCAAATACTGCCCGATAGGATCATCCAGAAGTCCAGATGCGGATGCTGCAGAAGTTGACCCAACACGTGCTCTTTTGGCGGGGTTACGGTTTTGATTACCACCACCTCCACCACCGTGATGTGACAGAGACTCGGATTTGGCCAAGGAACTACTACTGCTATGGTACGGGGCAAAGGAAGCGGAGAAACTTCTCTTTGTTCTTGCACTTGGGTAACCTTCAGCCACACCACTGTACGAATGTGCGATGAAATAGGAAATACATAAAGAAACAAGGCACCACCATTAGTACATATTATGGAAAACCACCAGTACGAGCATCAATGTACATGTTATTCCACAATTCCACGCAGTACATTAATTAAATGTTATTTGAATCAATTAATCGATCCAGCGGTTACAACTTCGTCTGCTAACAAAAACAGAGAACCGCAGATAGGTAGGAAAATCACGAGTATATAGTATAAAAACATGCCAGAAATACATACATACGTCCTTGTAGCTAGAATCGTGCTAAAATAATTATGATTGCTTCCACTGTGACTGTTATTTACAATGTTGAAATTTCTCCATCCTCGACAACCTAATTATAACATTACATTAAATATATCTAATATCTACTATATACTATATGTATGCCTATTACCTTAACATATCTGTCAGACATTTTCGTACCGTACAAGCTTGAAATGTTAGTTTCTCCAGGTTCCAAAGTAATATTGATTGTGAAAAATTACTCTGGTGTTTTAATGAAACTCTTTTCATTTCCACAATACTAAACGCCACACAAAGAACTTTGTTAATCTTTCGTGGAGCTGGGATTGTGACGCAATCTATATTGCACCTACCTTGCATAAATTTCCTATCACCCTTTCACAGAATTTCCTTCATTCGGTAATTCACAACTTCTACTTACGTCTCAATAATTCTACATCTACAAAAGCTCCATTAAAGCAACCTTTAATCTTACAACGACAACGTAGCTGTCAGCATACTTTCAAGTACTGCTGAGTAAAAAATAGTTGAGTACAACTACACCGAGGTTAATACTGGATCGACTAAATTAACTCAATAATGAACAACAAATGAAGAAAGGCAACAATATCTTACTCAGAACGGCAATCTTCGGCATCGTTGAGTAATTGTTCGGTATCCTCGAGATCATCCTCTGTATGATTTTCATTGTCCATCTCCGAATCATTGGCTGAATGCTCTACTGTTACTGTCACACAGTCCTCGGGCTCCAACTTAATTAGAGAGCAGCTATTTGCAGATGTGCTGTTTCCTGTAGAAATTCCATTTCCTTTCCTTGAGGATGCTGCTGCATATGTTTATTAGACACAACAAATCCCCGTGATTAAGACAGTACAACAGAGAGAGACAAGAAGGGAGAGACACATCGCTGACTAAGCAAACGTTCATTTTTTTGATAAATTTACCAAATAATTCTTATCAAATGGTAAATAAATCTAGCCTACTAAGCATAACCGGTTCTGAATAGTTGAATATTTTGAAGTATCTTGTAGGTACATGCACAAGCTAATATAGTCCAGACGATTTTGCAAAACCGAAAATATATCATTAAGTTTACGATGTCTGATGCTGGTGGTTTTGAGTTTGGCATGAATTTGAAAAACATTATCTGTCATGTTCAAAAATCATTTCAAATATTAGCTCCAAAAACAACTCCAAATTTTGTGAGCTACATCATCCTGACCGGTCAGTATGACTCAAATAAAAGCAAGCAAAGCTTTTCACGACAGTTGACGACCCCACAGAAGGGGAAGAATAATAAAACACATAACACCCAGATATGACAAGATACTAACCATTGACTTTCTGGACAGAGGATGAGGCCGAAGCAGAATTGGAAGAACGAGCGGCGGCTTGATTTTCAACTCGAATTGGTGAATTGCCTTCACTCAGGCTCACTTCAGGAGAGAGGACGTTGAGACCTGAGTTACTATTATTTGAACTGCTTCGTCCAGTAGGTGTCATGTAGATTTCGGGATTACCATTAATTAAGTGTTGGTACTCCTCCACGAGCGCCAAATGAGCTGCGAAACTGTTGGAAACACAAAACAGCAAGTTTAGTTAAAACATGTAATTAAAAACGCAACCAGGAATTCAATTTTAAGAACTAGGTAAATTATTAAGGTCAACATTAAAACTTACCCGGCAGAAGCGTTTTGAGATGTGGGGCTGATAGTCATACTACCAGAATTAGTGCTGAAAGCAGAACCATTCTGAGTCAAATTAACACCCGGTGGCGGTGTGATACTGCTAGTGCCATTCTTTTTCCCATCCAGAACATCACCAATTAACTTATAATACGGAAAATTAAAACTTCTGTAATCTTGTTTAGATTTCTTGATTCGGTAAAAAATTGAAGTTAAATTTTGAATTCGATTTTTGCACTGGATAGCCGTTCGCTCATGACCCAACTCATGCATAGAGAATGAGATGGCTTCCCACACACGAAAATTACGAAAATTGTGCTTCATCTGCCATTGCATCTCTGGACTGGCCCAAATCTTTAACAGATCAAATGTTTCCTTTAATGTGAAATTATTACTCCTCGCTCTTCTTGAAGCCACAAACATGGGGTCATTTTGTGAGCTGTTGCTACTGCTATTATTTTGATCTCTTTGGTTTTGAAAATTTAAGGCAACGGCTGAGGCCATCCCGCCGTTCCCCATCATCTTCGCCATCTGTAATTTCCTTTGCGCTGCACGCCGTTGGGCTTGTGCAGCTAATTGACTTTGGAGATTATTTCCTCCGCCGCCTCCACCCGAAAAGGAAGAAGATACTCCTTCTCTTTGAAGGATGCGATGCAGACGAGCCGCCGAATTTGGGAGACTTCTTGAACCAGCTTGCGGTGACGCTTTCAAAGAACTGAAATCTACCGAAGTCGGGGTTATCGTCACATTCCCGTTTTCATGTAAAAATGGCCTGCCAAACATGACAAAGACAAAAATAATTCATTTTATAGTTGTTAACACATGTACCTACATTTTTGTTTCAGAACCCTTGATTAATTTCTGTATATTTTCTTCTTCAAATTAATCACCTACTAAACATCAAGAACTTGGAAAGCATGCAACCCATGTACACACAGCATGTAAATCTCAGTGATGAGTTTTTAACGTTACTGCTGTTTAAACCCACGGAGAGGAAATCAAGCCACTGTCAACCAAACTACCACGGAACTCGCAATTTACACCTTTTAAAGTTACTTCAATGGTTTAAACAAACATAAAATATGTGTGTTCGAACAAGCAGCATGCGAATAATTTGTGTGCTGTAAGAATCACTGTAGATGTACCTACTAGTATCTCACTTAAAAGACAAACTAAACTAACTCAAGATTGACATACAGTTAGCAGAAATTGAGTACATGCAATCACAGAAAACCACTTCAATACCTAATCGAAAAATATTTTAACAGATATCCAAAAATTTTACTGTAATAAGCTGGTCACAATTTACATGTAAATACGCAAATAGTGCTCAACATTCAAATAAAGCTGATAATTTTTCAAATACAGAAAAAATTCAAAATGTATACATACATGGAGTTAGAAAGAAAAACAAGTAGAGTGAAAAAGTTTTTTTGGGGGGATCTCAGTCAAAGAAAGAAACCTTGGTACAAAGGTGATATATACCAAGACTTCGAAACGTTTCAAAGATGTATTTAGTAGATTTATATACAAAATCACTGCACACTGTCTGCACCGTTCGATGTGATAAGAAATTTTGAAAAAATTTCACCAAATTTGACTAATGTGGGCTGAGTACTTTGTTTCTTTAACACGAATGTGTTGCGTGAATACTTGCAGTTGAAGTAGACTTTGATTTTGCAGTAGTAGTTGCAGCAGAAGTATAACTCTAGAGACAAAAGAGATTACAAAAGTTGCTAGCACAAGAATACGAAATTCACTAGATTAAAGTGGATTTGGTAGTACGTTTAGTGGTTTAGTTCTGCGTTTAGTTTTTGCACAACCAAGAAAAATTAAGAAGGCCTTGTCCAACTCAAACTGATCAAATCAACAAAATAAAAATAAAAAAAATAATAAAAGGTCATTACATTTTGACAAAAGGAACAGGAGAAAGATTATTCCTCAGTCAATGTGTTGTGATGCAGGGTCCGTTTTTTCTCACTTGTGATTTTCCTAATTGTGGTAGAAATCTGGAAATGGTAGCAGTGTAGTAGTGGTAGCACAGGGATAAGGGATCATTCATCCGCACATCAAAAATTCACTCTTTTTTGAACAACAACAGTAAACCTACGGATACACAACAATTAAAGACATTACAACAAATGCATTCCTCACAACACCAATCAATAATGCTTTGTCCCCTTCCCCAATCATGTCACAATTCCTTTAATACCAACCTACCCCAATAACACCTTTCTAATATCTAAACAGAAACCATTTTCAGGTTACGATCGTCTTTACGATAGTTATTTAATTACTTATACTATTACTTCAATGTTAACGTGTTCAAGAAATCAATATAAATTTTCGTTTGGAAACTGTCTTCAATATTCTGTGGGTACAAAAACTGACCGTAATGGCACAATTCACTATTGCAATTCAATACCGGAACAACCATCTATAGTCATTATAACAGAAACAACTTCCCATAACATTTCATTCTTTAAAAATCGAATTGCACAATTGCACTGCACAGTCATCACAATTTTGACAACAAAAAACACCGAATATATTCTTTGAAAACGTTTACGAATTCCTTGACATTTACCGATCACTCAATTCAACTCCCATCATGTACAGTAAACAAAATCACGAAAGAATGGATAAAATATTTTCCAGTGAAGCTTTTACGATATTTAACAAGATCATTGGGTACAATGTACAGTAATAACTAATTCCAATAATAATTAAACTTTGAAACCTTAAAAATTCTTAGGAAAAACAGTATTCATTAGAGGTAATTTATTTCAAAAAATGTCCCATTTGCTATCCAAAAGCAATTTTTGAATTCTGCAAACTCCGAATCCCACTCCCATTACAATCTCGTCTTTAAATCCCCCAATTAAATAATAAATCTCCCACAAATAAATGAAGACAGTTTCCCTCCAAATGCTTCTATCAGGTCATCTCTCTCTCTCTCTTCCTCCCCAGCTTCAAACACCAAAAAAAAATGTCAACTCTCCGAATTATCCCGAAGAACAAAGAATTCCGTTTGGAATACATACATGGAGTCTACCTGGGCATAACAGAAACGAGAGCAGCAATAAAATACCAAAAATGATATTTCCACCAAGATCAACCTAACAAAGACTTTTGAGAGTCAGACAGAGAGAAAGAGAGAGAGAAAGAGATGTCCACGAATCTCCAATAATTATCACCCACACTAATATTTAGTAATTATAATAATTCAAAATAATTTACCGATATTATATAAGAAGAGAATATTATTTATTTTTTTATTTTTTTCGAGGGGATAGAATTTTTTTATTAATCATACACCAAGACAGTCACACTCACACACATACTACACACAAAACTAAAGAAAAAAACACACATATAAAATACAGTTTATAATACTGCGACTGCGAAGTTACGCTGCTTTTTTCCCTCAACAACATCAGAAGCACACACACACACACACATACACTCTCTCTCTCTCAC
Source organism: Disparrhopalites patrizii (assembly GCA_034698585.1). Taxonomy (NCBI): domain Eukaryota; kingdom Metazoa; phylum Arthropoda; class Collembola; order Symphypleona; family Sminthuridae; genus Disparrhopalites; species Disparrhopalites patrizii. Next base: position 28,333 of record JAQGBT010001079.1, read on the forward strand.
AAAACGCTCAATTCGAAAATTTTAGCCGTCCGTTCCATTAAACTTATTTTAACTCTTCTTATGTACCGAAAAGTATCGATCGCTTTACATCCCTTTAGATATATGGACTTTTAGTACAGTCAGTCGCTCTTTCCTTTACGACGACTAGGGACTCCCAAAACAACATCAGAGCCAGTGCTTTTTAAAAAGTCTCGCTTGCTCTCTCCTTCATACTACTGAAAAAGGGGGGAGATGGAGAGAGATGAGGGAAATTTATACATACATATGTATACCTGGATATGTCTGGATGGATATGTGTATATACACACATATATATATTACTATAGGTTAAACCAAACCTTAGTAAAGGCTCATTCCTCGTCTTTTACTCCAAAGAACACACACACACACACACAGACATATACTTACTTATTACAAAAGAGTTCTTCTCTGTTATGGAATAAAGGGAGTAGTAGTAGACAGAGCTTTTACCCGCACTAAAAACTTTATAGACGATATGACTCGTCCGTAAAATACAATGACTGGCAACACCTTAGCTAGTTGCTAGTCCTTGTGTGTGTATTTCCCAAACAGTTTTTGGGAAGCTTCATATCCTCATCCAAAAAAAAAAAAAATCAAATCTGATCAATTCAAAATCTTTCGTCTCTCACCCCCAACTTCGTATTCTCATAGTGTATACTATAACGGCCTGTAGTTGTACATTTCCCTTTAATACATTCCTTTTAACACTCACATTCCCTTTAAATCCCCCCTCTTGCTCTTTTTTACTCACTCATACATTTTTTGGGGGGTGATACTTATTGCTTATGTGAATTACCTCAAATACTTCACATCGACCCGACCGTATAGAATGTACATACTTTCTGATATTATTACACAATTCGTAATACAGGCCTTGATTCATTCCGAGTTACTTTTATTTCCAGGGTGTATTTTTTAAGCCTTTTATCCCTCACATTTCCCCCTTTCTTGTAATCCGAAGACTGACTCATTTGTATATATTTTTTATTTAATTCCGCATATTTTTTTATTCCTTGTTTTTCCCTCCACACAACATGTAGATTTTTATTGAACGAATATAATCGGCAGTAATAACTGTGAGATTCTAGATCAGATTTAAAATTTTATCATAAATACATTCATTTTTTTAAATTTAGTATTTCAATTATTAAAACGATTTTGAGTGCTGTCAAAGCGTTGCAGATTTGTCAAGTATTGTCTTTTTTAACTGTGTACAAATGACTATCATTTAAAAATCCATGGAGCTTGGGGGAAAATAGAAAGGGTAGATGTTTGTAGGATTTAATGTTAAATGTATTAACTGGTGTCAAAGTGTGAAAATTACGTTTGAGTCATAGTCTGATACACGGCGACAAAAGAAAAATTAAAACAACTGCAGGACAAATTTGGCAGTTCTTGAAGCTTAAGTTTACAAGTTCTGTTCGAAAATAAACGATTTAAGTCGAGCTACCATAAAAACTGTAGGGGAATACCAGAGTAAAGTTCTTTAATTAAAAAAATTTGTGTGGTGCAATTGCATCGTCTTCTTCCCCTTCACTCGGGAAAGGTTGGGAGGAAAAGCTGATTTGAATAAGCTAAAAATAAATTATATATTCAACTTGTACACTGATGAGATAGGGACACCGAAAAAAAATGATCAGGGAAAATTTCAAGGGAGTATAAATATAGGATATATAGTTTTTTTGGGGGCAAGTCAGTAACTCAGTAACTTCTGTTCAAAAGAAAGTAAAGAGAAGTAAAAGACGACAGTAATATTATTATTAGTCAAAAGTGTAGTCGAGATCCACGTTTATTTCTTTGGGTTCCCCCAAAAAAAAATTAGTTGGGAAGAGCGTCGTCAAAAAAATTTACTAACGCGCCTGACGACGAAACCTTCGAAACTGTTTTTTACTGTTTTTACTGTCAGGATATTCTGTACATTTATTTTGCATGCCACAGTACGTATGACTCAATAAAATTGGTGATTTGCTACTCACATCACAAAACTACTGACTAAAAAGCCTTAAATAAAAAATAAGATAAGCCAAAATACAAAGACTCCTTCTTCCGCCCAATGCAAAACGATAATTGTTTCCCCCCAAAACAAAAATAATCCACTATCAAATTGATTCTTCCTGTTGTCACTTTCCCATGTTCCTTTGAATTTATCGAACCTAAAAAACACTAAAATCTTGAATTCAAAAAAATACCGTCAAAATAAATACACAATTATTTGAATTATTTTAATCATTAATTTAATGACAATTAATTCAATAACACATTCAGAATAAAAATTAAACTCACTTTTCTGGTTGCATTTTTCCTATTTTTTAAAATTAGAATTCCCCACCGAGCCAACAACCGAACCACTTATAATCACTTTCCAACAATAAACCTCAAGGGATACACGATACATCCAAACATTTACTGCAAAAATAACGCTCAACAATAATCGTTTTTATCCAACAATAAAAAAAACACTTCCACACTACACCATGTCAGTCCTGATTTTTGAATCCGAAGAACACATGGAGAAAAACTTCCCACCAAAAAGTCCATGCGAAAATCCACATGTATGTATTCTCAACTCTCAGAACTCAATCCATCATGAAACACCCACCAGTCACCAGAAACGTTTGAATTTTTGCAAAACTTTTGAGAACAATTCAAATTTTTAACCTTGCCACAACAGCTAACTAAAAAAACCCATGATTGAAACGTTAGTCATATGCCAGCGTCTGAAACCATAATGGCGAATGTAGATGGATTTGCAAATACAGAATATTCTAATTACGATGATTTCACTTCTATTGCAGATTAAATCACCAGTGAACAATGACGTAATAATTGAGCTCTCCCTCTCTGCTCTAACCCTCTCGCTCTCACTGCAGTTAGTTCCTCCCCCCAAAAAAGGAATTACACTATTTAAACGACCTTCTTCGTCCAATTTATTAATTAAGTATAAATGGTGGGGTGTACAGACTTGAAAAAGTGAATGTATCACAAAAATTGAAGAATCGAAAAACACTGCCTGAATAATACACACTATTTCAATTCACCTTCCTTTTTGGGTTGCCAGTGAATGAAAAATAATAGAAAAAACTCAACCCCTTGTGCTCGTGCCACAAGCCGTGTGCCTTGTGTTATTGTTCGCGCCAATGTGAAACAACAACACTAAAACACTAGAGCTAGAGACAGACAGAGAGAGTAACAGAGAGAGAGAGGGAGAGAAAGAACTTCCTTGAAATGTGCTAGGGCAATACATTTATGTATACGGATATATGTATACATTTTAGGTACATATTCCAAAATCCTTTGAGGCTTTATTCTGAACTCTGAAAGTCTGACTGAACAACTGAATATAAAAAAAAATGTCTAGTAGTCAAAGGGGGAAACCGCTGGTATTTACATATGCTCTTATGATATTATATCATCTCTCCCTCCTCCAAAAACAGAGAGTTTCAAAAGAGACACATGGTGTGTGAGGGGGGATGGCTAAGCCGACAATTCACAATGACTGTGGTCGTGGTGTGGTGTTGCAAACGAGGGTCCCTCCATTCCACCCAAAAAAAAAAAATATTGCAATGTTTTTGTCAAAACTATCCGAATTTCGGGGTGATATAAAAACATGTCACGTTGACAGGAAGAAATATTTTTGGACAATTTTTTCCATTGGACTTCAAATTATGGTACAACTGGCTAAAGGCGGCAGTATGGGAAGGCTAACAGCGCCAATAGCAAAGACAATACACTTGCTTCCCGTATACACAACCTTTAATGTGGATGTGCAGAAGCTACTAGAGGGTTTTGATACTTAAATCAATAAACAATCCCCACGTCTGACAAGTGGCGGAACCTACATTTAATTCTGTGGAGGTAGAACTTAAAAAATAATTGCCTTCCATATTTATGACCTACCATGACCTTTGCGAAATGTCAACTGGCAGTCAATGTATGATTTTTGAATTAACCAAATCCGTTGAGGACGGTGTCGGGAAATCTACAGGGCCATTCAAGTTCATTTCTGCCATAACAATTGAAATTAAATAATGTCCTGCTGTTGAGTTCACAATTAATTTTAAATCTGCGGGAATACTTGTGATTACTAAACTTCTGAATTAAAGTTGACATTTTGGAGTATCAAACGCACAAACCTAATTAGCTAACTGACTTTGTCTAATTTGCCTTCAAACTCTGGAAAATACTCGACGCTCCTACAATTGTTATTTACTGGTGTTAATTACAATCAATACGGTCGTTGTTAAAATCACAATTTAATTCATTTAAGCCAATGTAATGTAGGAGTAAATGTCGGTACCAATAATAAGTTTAATATAAGAGTTAACAACATTCAGTAGAATAATTAAAGTCGACCCTGACCCTTAATTATACTTGACTAACATCTTTGCACAAGTACGACGGAGTACTAACTTGAAACATTTTAGCTTAGTTAACAATGTAAAAGTCACGATGCTGGACCCAAAAAAAAAAATTGTGCAGGAGCTTGAGCATGTTCATCTTCAACTGAAATTAACTTGATAAACTTCGTTTGTTAGGAAAGTCTACAAAACAAAAATGAAACGCTAGTTTAAGCAATAATTCGATAACTAACAAAGGCAGTAGCAACGGAAATACCCGAAGTATTCAATTTCCATGGAGCAGGCAGAGGGAGAAGTTCCTGCAACTCCGAAAAAAAAAGAATAATACCCGACATAAATTATATTCCATCCAGCATCTACAATTCTGCAATCTCTCCAGCAGTTGCTGATGACGATGATGATGTTTTTATCGATATAAAAAACGACGCATAGTCGAACAAACAAAAGCAGACACATGGAAGATTCGGTTTCGGTGGGATATGTATTTGGATGGAACTATAGAAGTAAAAAAGGAATATATTTTTCCTATTGAACTGCCAGATGCAGGAATCCCAACAAATTCCAGGGAAGATGAGTTCAGAATGAAGATAATATTTGCAGAATCACCACCGAAAATTATACACATCTTTTTCATTGATTCCCATTCTTTTTAGATTTTGAATTAAATTCCTAAAAATACCCACACATCCACATGAAACACTAGAAATTCTTCAAATACATTCTTTTTCCGTCTACAACCCGCCATCCTACGATCCCACCCGATTTAAAAAAGAATTCCTGCTATCAACATCATGTACACCTACAAGAATTCCAAAAAAATTCCTTACCTTTTTGTTCAATTATGAAAAGACACTTGGACTTGGAGAGTAAAAAGTAATATTCCTCCCATTTGATACAAAAACAATGCTATCACTCAGGTAAGATTCGGCCGACAAAAATTACTTTTTCTAACAAAATACTGTAATAATTACTGGTTCAAATACTGTCACATTTAAAATCTAATCTAAATGCTCTATTTTAGTCTCGTTTCATTCAAAATCCTTCAAATTGAATTTAAAAACGGGAGAATATCAGTGTCAAATGCTTTCCAAAGGTTGTTTTAAATGTTTTCAACATCCGTGATTTCTTTTTAATGAAATAGTTCTCGGGACGATTTAGATTTGTAGTAGTAGATTCCTGGATTTTTCAAGTCTTGATTGCAGGGAAAATATCCAAATGGTCGTTTTCTTCTCTTCAAAATTCCTCCTCATCCAAATGTCATCACTAGAAACGTTTCCAAATCTTCTTCGAAACTTTGAACCCACGATTTGTTTGACAAAAAACGCTTTTCAATTTTCCATTAGACCAGAAAATTGTCCTATTCTAAAGAAAACGTTTTCAAATCTTCTGACAATGGACCGTAAATTCCTTTTGAAGAAAACACGTTCATCCAAATTTATCTCACTGGACCGGAAATTCCTTTTCAATATCCACTTCCGAATTGCCTTCCAGGGAACCAGCAAAATCTTCTTTTCACGGAAAACGTTTACAAATTTCTAAAAAATTTATCACTGGACCAGGAATTTTCCGAAAAAAAAACGCTTCCAAATAGTTTCCAAATTCGAACTAAAACCAGTAAAACCTTCCTTTTGAAGAAAACGCTTTCAAATCTTATCAATCCACAACCTTCCTTCAATTCTAAATTTGCCGGTAACAGTTTCAAAAAATTTCGAAAAATACACTTGTCCTATTTCTTTCCCACCAAAAAAAAAAAATGCCGGTTTCACCAAATTTTTTTTATGTCACTTTTTTTAATTCAATCAAAAAAGCGTCTTCATCCCCCAAATACTACCGGCGCTTATACAAAACCACGCCGCTTGTTCCCTAAACAAAAAATAAATAAAAATAAAAATCACCAGGAAAACAAGTTTCTCGATCAAACTCCTTTGTTCCACACTCTCAAGTATTTTAACTCACTTCAAACTGTTTAGGTTTGGGAAACTTAAGATTAAATTGATGGGATTTAATTGAGGTATCAACGAGATTCTTGATTTTTGTGTTTAACGTCAATTTTAATAAAGCTAATTCAAAATGGTCGTCTTAAAAATATGGGTATTATAATGTATTTAAAAGCAAAAAATGTTCATTTTTGTTGATGTTGTTTTTTTTTTGTATATATTTATATTGAGAAGAAAAAAAGAACGACGGGTGTTCACTACCACCACCAACGGCTTTTAGCTTTGATTAAACAGGCTCGTCTTTTTCTTCATTTACATTGTCCCTTCTTCCTCTCTTTGAAGGGGGAAACAGCCTTTAACATTACATTTTATAAGCCAGTAACTGACGACTTTTTTTTTTTAGGTAATAGCATCAAAAGGTATATGGAAGGAAAAAAGACGAGGGAAACTTTATATTTGATATGCTTTATGAAGGCTTTAACTATAGGAAAGCATGGGCTTTGGACGCACAAAGAGAGAGACTCGACCAGAATAAACGGCATGGATGGAACATGCGGCTTTTGCTTTTAAGGCTTTGAAATATGGCCTTGGCGTGTAGTTTTTTCTTTTTTTCGTGTACAGAAAGAAATAACCAACCAAACAAAAAAAAATTACAAGGGAAAAAAGAAGCCCAGACGGTGTGTTTCCCCCTAATGTCAATTAACTCAGCTTTGAACGCCCTTAAGAGATGGCGATGTTCTCGACCTCAAAATATAATCTTTTTGGGAATTAATGCCAGAAAATAATCTCTAAACATTGTTTAAAAAAACGTTTCTTCCCCGGTTTATAAAGCCTATTTAATATTGCTTTAATATTAATTTAATTGGGATTAACACGAATTTTTAATTTTAGATGAAAGGGGATACATTTAGGACATAAATATAATTTATGTCAATTTAATATAATTTAAATTAACAATAATAACAAATTAATATAAATAAATGCATACATGGCAAATTACATTTAAAGCATGTTCCATTGCTTTGGCTTTGTCCTCAATGTCTTCCTTTTAAGGGTAACGCTTAATGTGGCCACTGTTTTGCAACGTTTTTTTTTTCAATTTTTCCTTCCGCCGTGGTTTAATTAAGGAAATATTTATTAAATTTCTCCTCACTGATTTCACATTATGATTTTTTTCACAACATACTACAGTTCACAAATGTGGCCACATGGCAGATAATTGGGACCATTTCCATCTTCAATTGTGGTAAACATTTATAATTATGAACAAATGTTATTGTAACATTGTCAGTAATTACAGACTTAATATATGTAGGGTTATCCTGACAGTCTGGTTGAATATTTCCGGAAGGCCGAGAAAAAAAAAGACATGAAGAAGGTTAAGTTAATACTTGAATGGCCCCCGAAAAACTTGGAAATGTTTTTTTATTATTTTACAATTTAATGAATTTACTGGCCGTAATTAATGAATAATAATATGGGCAGGCACTAGTCTTCTTAATTTTCAGTCCTTTTCTTTCATTACGCGTATTTGTTGTTGATTAAATTGGTGGGTGGTTACAATTACAAGCTTTTCCCTAGCTAAAAAAGGAGATTCTGCAAAGTTCCAATGCAACCTTGCGGGGTCAAGCGGAAAAGTGTCAGATTTTTGGAGTAATTAATTTTTTTTAAATAAATACATAAGGTTCTAAATCCGAAAATAAAGTTATAAATCTGAAAATAAAGTTACAAATCCGAATATAAAGTTATAAATCCGAAAATAAAGTTATAAATCCGAAAATAAAGTTATAAATCCGAAAATAAAGTTATAAATCCG
>JAQGBT010001080.1:0-36452 GCA_034698585.1 Disparrhopalites patrizii
TTGAATTTTATTTCGGGCATTCTTTTGAATTGAACGATTTTATATTGTTAGATTGGTTTGCAAGTACATAAGCTTCTTGAATACCCGCATGAAACATAATGTAAACACGTAGTCACCTTTAAAATCACCAACTGCCACATTTAGGCAAATCGACATTTTTGACTACTCGAATATTTTGATTTTTAGTTCTGCTATGCACAACCTCGAACTTGCTGAAAAACATAAACTAGTGAACGACAATTCGGTGCAGCGTAATTTGAAAAGAAATAAAAATTCTCATGGACACATTTTCAGAAAAATGAATTTGTTTACTATGTCACATTTTAGGACCTATGTCACATTTAGGTGCACTCACCTTATAGCAAACCCGGGGCCTATTTAATTGCATTATATAATATTTTCCAGACAATTAACAGCGTCCCATCACTTTTTTATTTATGGTTCAACCCTGATTATGACGTACGCGTAATTAAAGCCCGCTGTTTCATTAACTGGAGTTTTGGCCAAAAATGATAGTGGGTCTCCTACGAAAATGGTGGGGCTTGCGCCAGCCTTTGGAACCTCTGGGAGATACTATTTGTAATGGGACTGTTCTGGGAAGCGACATCCCATCAGTTCCAGATTCCGGAGGATCTGGACGGGCAATGAAGTGCTCAATCGCTATTTCCAGAGCTTCTGGTGTCCACGGGAAGCGGAGGGAAAATTCAAATGGAGTTGCCGCAAGGACACAACAAAGTCAAGCAAAGAGCAAAGAGAAGAGTAAAGTGTTGCCAGTCTCCGCTGCAGAAATTTTTGGCTACTCAGATAATTCAGCAATTTCATTTCGTTCTTCCAGCGTGAACCCGCATTTGATTGCGTAAGGAGGACTGGATAAGGGAGAAAAAGGGTTACGTCACTCCCTCATTTGATTTGGCACAATCTTGCAATTTCTGGCCTACGACCTACTTGAGACCTCATCCTGACAAGCTTTGCTTGTTTGATCACCAAGTAAAGTTTCAGCTGCGAAGCGCACAAGGAAAGCGACGGGAAAAGGTAAACAATAGACTGCAGTCATCCCGTGGATCCCGTCATCCCATATTTGCTTCAACACTCACCTTCACCACAGTTCGTCAGCTTCCCCAAACTGATGTAACCTTCCCCTCGAATTGCTGAATACTACATTCTCAGTCAATCAACTTTTTTTTTGTTTTGTGTTAAAACTAGGATTTTACCTTTTTGCCTCTTCATTTGTACCTTGGAAACCATATGGTGCGCATCTAAACCTTGCCTGCCACACACGTCCATTTCACGTCCGTGAGGGAAATTCTTTACAGGTAATCATCGTTAAATTTAAACTCCAGAGTCTTCATGGAATTTGAACGAAAGCTTTTCTAGCAAGTATTAATTTTTCTGACTAGTTTTGTGGATACTACTATTGTTAACTCACCAACACTCTGTAAATGTAATTTGGAGAACTGATTTAATTGGAATCATTGCAAAGCAATTGTATTTGCGGAGAGTACAGTATAACCGGGATGTTAGTTGGACCGATCATTCTTGCAGATACGCTTTCGGATTTCTTTTCATATAAAGACATTCGGTTGGTGAAATGCAGAATGTTTCCATGTAACTTTTTTTTATGGGCTGATTAGGTATATAATTCTGTCCTGACGGTTGTTTTGTTCAACAAACGTTAATAATACAAGCCTTGTGAAACTATATTGAAGAAGAAATGGCATCTGAAGAATCATCCGTTAACGACAAGCTAGCGGATTTGCAGCTAGGTGCGGATTTTGTATTATTCCTTCGTTTTCTGTTCCCATTTCCCATAGTGAAATTGCTAAATCTATAAAATTCTTTAATGAAGCAGAAGGAACACCAATTTATACTTCCGAGAAAAACGGAAGCGATGAAACTGGTGATGGGTCCGAGGGGAAACCTTTTAAAACAGGCTTGCAAGCGCTGAGGAAAGCCGGTAAGGAGCCCTGGCCTCCCATTTATGTGGACAGCAAGAATGAGAACGCAGTAAGACCACAGTTTCAATAGTAATCTGAAGAGTTACTTTAGTTGTTTGCCATTAGAGTAATTACATATGTTGAGACTATGTATTAGATCTATATATGTATGAAAAAACGTTTGTCCTTATTAATTCAAGAAATACGAACCGATCGCGAAAGCACAATTGAAAAAGATCGTCAAGTTGTATGAGCAGAAGCGAAGGAAAGAAGAATCAACTGCGTCCAAGGAAGCGCAGGATGCTGAACAGCGGGCGAAGAATTTGGACGAAGCTAAAAAGGTATGGTTCCGTAAATTTTTGTTGGAATCGGTGAATATTTTGTAATTGTGCCATTATAAACAGATCATCATTTCCGAGAACAAATCTCTTCCCCCAGCAAAAAGGATAAAGATACAAGATGCTCCAAACAACAAAGAGCAAAGGGTCCAAATTTACGGTTGGGTCCATAGGTTGAGACGTCAAGGTGAGTACAAACTACCCGTGTTATTCAAACTCAAAATTGTGTATGCTACCAATATGTTGGTTCATGGCGGTAGTAATGGTACATATCGATGCTTAAGGATTGTTTTGGAATAAGTGCACGCATGCTCAGTTGCAAAAGCTATTTATAGTAAAAATTCTTGAAATTATAATTTATCTAGTGGCGGAAATGATTTGCGGAAAATGACTGAATGTTCCCACCAAGCTGCAATTGTATTCTGATTTCGGTTAATATAGTCGCATCCAGGTATAACACGAATGGACCAAGTCTTATTCGGCGCACAGTTCAAACGACGGTAAATAATTCCTGAATTGCGCGCCAATAAGGAGTAACGTGGCCAATTCGTGTCAGATCTGAAATCGATCTGGATACGACTTTCTGGACTGAAACCACAATAAGTTGTATGTACACAAATGAATACTTTTATCCTGTTTTGATTATTTCTGGACAGCGCGGTGGGAACATTCAGTCAGTTTCCGCACATCTTTCTCGGAATTTTGGTCACTTAGACTTAGTCTGTTTTGCTTTTAAGGATTTTTTCTATAGTTGCTTTTGCAGCTATGACATGCGTGCACTTAGTCCATTCCAAAACAATCCTGAAGCATCGATAAGCATATGTATTTACTATATTTATATTTACGTACCCTTGTGTTTTCGCCAGGAAAATCGCTAATGTTTTTAACATTGCGAGATGGAAGTGGATTTTTACAGAGCGTTTTAACCGACGTGCTTTGTCAGACTTACAACGCTCTGATTTTATCAACGGAATCGTCTGTAGTGCTGTATGGGATACTACACCCAATTCCAGAGGGGCACACCGTAAGCTGTGATAATTTAGCTTTGATTTTTCAATATGACACCAGCTTCACTTGTTACACGCCTAACTTTGATAGAGGTCTAACATAGTTGTTTTAGCCGTTCGTGCAGCACAACTAACGATTAACTTTTTTCCATAAGGCACCGGGTGGCGTCGAATTGAAGGTTGATTATTGGGAAGCCATTGGACTTGCTCCACCAGGTGGTGCTGATGCTATTCTCAACGAAGAAGCTCACCCTGATGTGCAGCTAGATCAACGACACATAATGATTCGTGGAGAAAACGTCAGTACTTCTACGTGTTAACGAACACATATTCTGTCCAAATTATCTTCAGAAATTATTGAAAATTTATTTATTTTGGCAGACTTGTAAAGTTTTACGTGTGAGATCACACTTAATGCAAGCCTTCCGTGATCATTACTTTGATCGGGGTTACTGCGAAGTCAACCCTCCTACGTTGGTACAGACTCAAGTTGAGGGCGGTTCAACGCTTTTTAAGCTCAACTACTTTGGGCAGGAAGCGTATTTGACGCAAAGCTCGCAGCTTTATTTGGAAACTTGCCTCCCATCTCTAGGGGACGTATTTTGTATTGCCCAGAGCTACCGCGCCGAGCAAAGTCGTACACGAAGACATTTGGCGGAGTACACACATATTGAGGCAGAATGTGCCTTTATAACTTTTGACGATCTTCTGGACCGTCTGGAAGATTTGATTTGCGATGTCGCAGATCGAGTGTTGAAGAAGTGTGGAGATTTGGTTTACGAACTTAACCCGGTACGCATGTTGGTATTTACCTATGCTATTTAACTATTTACATTTATGCAGACAAGTTGGTTCGTTGTTGATGGAAACATGTATACTAAGGTATGCATAGCATATGTATGTGGGCTAATGTTTATTAATTGTTTACTTTTACAGGATTTTAAGCTCCCGTCGCGACCATTTAAACGAATGAACTACAGTGAAGGCGTCCAGTGGCTAAAAGACCATGACGTGAAAAAAGACGATGGCTCCTTTTATGAATATGGCGAGGTAACGTAATCGCATCATTCTGTAAATATTTGCAGTTAATGTTATATTGTGCCGAATAACTTCACTATATAAAAGTAATCACATTTCACGCTGTTAAAACACCTTTTTTCGGGTTTTCAGGATATTCCAGAAATGCCGGAGCGTAAAATGACGGACACAATCAATGAACCTATTTTGTTCTGCAGATTTCCAGCTGGAATCAAAGCTTTCTACATGTCAAAATGTGCAGACAATAAGGAATTGACAGAATCTGTACGTGTTTCTTTGACTTGTAGAATGCTTTTTGTTAATCTTTTTCAATTTACCAACAAGCACAGATTACATCTTTACATTTAGCTGAATCGTTGTTTTCTGGTCCTCAGGTGGATGTTCTACTTCCGAATGTTGGGGAAATTGTTGGTGGTTCCATGCGTATGTGGGACGAAACCGAATTACGTGAAGCATTTAAGCTCAACAACCTCGATGAAGCACCGTATTACTGGTACACTGACCAGGTACGATAGAACCTTGTTTGCAGTTCATGCGGTCCTGCCATTCTTGTCAGTGATGCAGATCTAATCATGTCTTTTGCTTCTCATTTTCATGAATAGAGGAAATTCGGAACTGTGCCCCATGGAGGTTATGGTTTGGGATTAGAGAGGTTTCTTTGTTGGCTCCTTAATCGCTACCACATTCGTGAGGCTTGTTTGTATCCTCGGTTCCTGGATCGATGCACGCCCTAATTAATCCTATTCTCATTGCACGAGAGCAGTACCAAGTATTGCTGTTGAACCGAAATTGAAATTGTTTTACATTATTGTTTTCTATATTGGTACCTGTATTTATTGCAGTTAGATTTGGTTATAGAACGTGCTTGTGAAGTCATGTGAACTTTATACACTAATAAATGTATAACATGTCTGAATTTTTCGTCACTGTATTTTTAACGTTTTTAGGCTGATACACATTATTCAATTACACGGAAGGCAGGAAAACCCGTTCATGCTTCATGAAAGGCATGTAATAAATTTTCCAAAAAGGATCCCATGTTTGTCAGGTATAACTAGAATAATAAAATGGAATTTCGACCAATAACATTTGTACTGTGGTCCAGGGCTATGGGTACCTAACCTGTTTGATGATAGTTATAAATAAATTGCTTTTATGTTACACAGGCATCCATACGCGTATACGCAATTTTTATTGGTGTTACTGTTAAGGTAATATCCGAGTTGCTCCAGCACAAACATTTACTGAGGTGTAACATTTTTAAGAGAGTACGACGTACGGCGACCGATTTTTCAGGAGTAATGTTGAAACTCATTCCACTTTTATTGTTACACGTTCTGCGTTTGGTAGTTGCCAGCCAAACACGGTTAGTAATTCTACATATATGTAAAATTAAAACACAGAAGGAGACCGCCATACGACCGTGAAATAACTAGATTATGAACTATCTAGCAAACCAGAGGCATAATGTACGTATGCTACATTTCCTGCAGATGTTATAGTTTGCGGATCACCAATTCGTTCACGGTACCATACAACCACACGTCCTCGGTATTTGATTCGCGTATTTCTACATTTGACCCTGAATACAGTTGAATTACAATATTTAATTTATATGTATATGACTGATCAAATATTGTGGCAACACTGGGTAATTTAATAGAATATCGCCAATCTAGGGCGTACTTTCTCTTGACTGAATACAAATAATAAAACGATTAAGGTCAGTTCCAAATTCTCTCCTGTTTTATTTTCTTCGACCACCGCCTCCCATGGCCAAGATTTGCGCGATACGGATGAATATGTTGATGGTGTCCATATAAATGGAAATTGATCTGCCATAAAAACGACCACACGAATATAAGTAAAAGTATGTAACTCCCGCAATAAGGCTGACGTAATACGTAAGGTAATACACAATTAGGTACACTGCATACTGAATAATACACAATAAGCACATCTCATAGTACATAACGATCACTACAGATCATTACATTACATTAGCAAACATATATTCGTTCGACAATGCTAATGGAATACAAACAAGACACTCCAAATCAGAATTTTCTTGGAATATACATAATTTTAAAAAAATGAAAGAAGTTTACTTACGCATTAATAGGATCATAGGGATTAACTGCATTCGGCGGTAGCGCTTCTGCATATTTAATGATTCTCTGAGTATCATATAAGAGAAATCCAGAAAAGAGAATCAAACCACCATACAGGGAGATAGAGAAAAGTCCGGAACCTAAGACTGTGGTTGGAGGCACAAACATTGTCGCTAGAATTGAAAGATACACATATTTGTTAGAGACTAGCACAAACTGTAGTTCCAAGGACACAGGCCATGAATATCCTTTAAACAAGATAAGACTATACTAGGATCTACCTAGTGATGACGCAAAAACAATTCCCAATCCAATGGCAAGAGGTCCTCCCATGTTTAAGAATTTCTCACTTGGAGCACAAACTGCTACAGTGGACAATCCACCGACCACTCCCGCAGTCATCATCGCGGCGCGCATAAGTATCGGTCCACCAAACATGCACATTGGCGCGAGAACTACGCCAATGACTCCTGAATGAGCCATCCATCCCAGTTGCTTTGCACCAAATCCTGGAGTGTAGGGCATGCTCCTATTGACAAAATTAGTCACGTGTTTAGAAGTTATGGTCGATGAAAACTACAATAATGCATAGTTAAGCACAGAATCTCTCAAAGCACTCACAGATTCGTGTCAGCTTACCTAACAACCATTCCGGTCCCGATCATTGCAGCCAAGCTTCCGCCAAGTACCAGCCAAGAATTTTTCATCATCAGGTTCATTATAGCTGGACTTCGGAAAGCTGCAGCTGCAGCAGCTGCAGTTAGAACGCACGATCCACCAAAGTATGCGTATGTAGTGTGAATTCGATCCTTGATATACTGCGGCCAAAGTGCAGAATGCTCGAGTGCTCCTGGCTCATGTGACAAACCCATACCATAGTAACATAGAGCACCCAGTCCAAAAACAGCAGCTCCCATAAGTGCACCCTGACCTGAAATGAAAGTAACGTAACCAAGTATAGGCCAAGATTATAGTGTAAGGCTATTAGGGTAGGCATGAGGTCAAGAAAACAAAGTCAAGATATTACTTAGTTTTTTTCTTGCTCGATTTTACCTGTTTTAGTACCATGACCTAACAAGAAAGTGATCATTTGAAAACGACTTACCAACACCAAAAGCAGTGCCTTGTGCAGGTGCCATGGCCCGATCTTTCATACTAACTTTGTCTTTCGCCCTTCTGAGGAAATGTCTCTCATTTTGATTAAAAAGATTCGTGCCGGTTTTGAAACTTCGCACTGTTGATCCTGTGTTTGACTGAATCTTGAGGAATCCTGTGGCTACGGGTGACTTTAAGGTGGAAAAGTTGACCATAGTGGTCCTCACGGGCATCAAAGCCACTCGACACACGTTCGCGAGCATCTTTCTAGAATGACATTGCGAGAGGGTCAATCCAATCCAATACATGAAACATTTTTACCAAATCGGTTTATACCACTAGACCAATAAAACGGCTAAAGCTAAATACTTCATAATTTGACACATATGCAGATGTTTAAACACAGGTCAACTTATGAACTTCAAGTAACGCAAAATGGGATTTTTAACAATGTCCAGTCGTGGAAACGGAAACTTACGTGTTAGCGGAGGCAACGTGTAGCAAAAGTAGAAGACAATCCTTTTCCCCTGATTTCAGAGGGTTAAATAGAATTTTCACTGGTTTGTTCGACCTTAAATTTCCTAATGTTGATAATTTTCACAATAGTTCGGATGAAAGATCCAACTAGTAGTACTTACAAAAAGACAAAATGCGTTCGTATTATCGTATTTCCTTTAAGACTATATGTGCAGGTAAAAGTCGCAATAAAATGTGTCAAAGAATTTTCCAGCAACGTAAATTGTACGGCAATGTAATATGTTATGAATGAGGACGTATGCAATCGAGTAGTAAATAAGTAACTAAGTACGACTGCATCACTGATCACTGCATGCAAGTGACCAAGTGAGGACTTTCTCGTATTAAAACTCGTGAGATCTGAGTTTCTTTCAATGGCAGGTGCGTGAAATACTCGATGGGATTTCATCATCCCAATTCCGCACATCCCACGGCGGCACGGCCGAAGGACGAACGCGGGTCGCACGTACAAACGTCTCAAACGTGTACGTTTCCACGTTTACAAATGAGTCATCAGGAAATTACAAACAAACGGACAGACTTCACCTGTTCACCTTCACCTTCTCCGCAGTCCGCTTTCATTTTGAAGTTGACCCGTTTTAAAGCGATGTTTGATTACCAATATTCGGACTCGCATTTCCCTCATTGCTTCATTTCACCCCTTTTAACCCAGCTCTACATGAACAACTACATCAAAACAAGCTACTCGACAATCACCCGAGAGGTTCCCATCGGTGATAATCACTTTAATTGCTAATTTTTCCCTCGCAAGCAACGCCACTTTCTCAAACGAATCGTAGCCTTTTTTTCATCATTGGCAGCTGTCTTTTTTTTATTGTATTTATCACTGTTAACATATGTATATATCGAGTAATCCAAAAGCCGTCTGTTGTTAAAATGTTGACATGATTTCCAGGACACAAGTTTCTACTCAAATGGAGCACCGGGATTGGTCAACCGAGTTCCATTGTTGAGGTGTCGGTGCCCTCCAAGGAAATATTAGCATAAAGGGATTATCACTGATGTCAACTTTTACGGGTGTTCGTTGAGTAAATCAAATGTATCTATATCATCATCTAAATAGGGAGTGTCCACAAATAGCGTTCGCCCATTCACTGCGCGGATATTAAGCACAGTATTGCACATCAGACTTCAGTAACGTGATTGTATAAGTATTGCATACGTGATTGTATACGTAACGTATTTGTACCTCAGTAACTTATTCATTGTTGTCGTCCTCAGCTCGCGGTTCGGCATAACGAAACGATAAAACGTTCAAGGTTCAAGGACCGTTTGTGTTCCCCTACACTTTTACACAATGTTTTCATCACATCTCCCCGAATGCAAATATGCATAGGTATATATGTATATAACAATAAAATCGCAATATTCTTTCTGAAAGAAACCATTTGGGAGGAATCCAAACGCCGGTATATCGGAATCGGAAATAAAAGAATTCATTTTACAAAGGCATGGATTTTGTCGCTACGAACAACCCGGACTGTGGGTTTTAATCCAAACTGGAAAGTATGTTTCCCAGTTTATGATGCGGATTATGATGAAGGGCATCTTAATTGAGACTCTCTTTGGAGTTCAATAAAAACGCGGGAGAGGACACACATCAAACTAGGAAATGGAGAGTTTGGAAAGGATCACTCACCGAAATGTAACACTTTTTGATCCCGATCAAGCGAATTAAAACATAATATAGGTTTGCATCAGTGGTCTCTTGGGTTTCACACGGATTTAAACGCAAGGTTGAATCCACTGGCGTGTATTGTGTCTCCAATTCAAAATCAAATACCAGTGTTACTTCAGTTTGAGCCTATGTTTTAGCTGGAAGTTCAGTTTCTAATATACATACATACATGTAATTATGTATATATTCAGACTCACGTATTTAAGATAATGCTGCAGCTGTCAAAGCCTTGCAAATCACTCGCCCAGAATTTTTTTGATTCAACACAAAATCTTGGCGATAGTTCTTTCAGAAGATATTCCGGAATTTGGAATATCAATCTAAACCTGCTCTGGAGGGAGCAACTGGGAAAGCATCGCTCCCGGAGAAAGTGTCGCATTCTTTATGAACATCTGGATGACAATTTCGAAAGCTTTAATCAGTAACTTTTTGCAATTCATGTTTTCCTGTAACAATCCATCGTTCAGTAAATTCAGGTATTTCTCACGGTGTGTGGTGGAAATCATGCCCTCAAGAGATGCAAAATCAGATGTAAGAAATTGTGCAGATTAAAATATTTATTCCGGCATGTGATTGGAGGACTTCAATTTTTTTTCAAAGAGGAGGGGTAAGCACCACCTAAAGCTTTTCACTAGAATAACAGATTTCGCATTTCTTCAAGAAATACGAACTATTTACAAGCAATCGTGCGATCGTATACTGCAACTAAATATCCTTTCAGTATACATAGACTAAGGTTTTGCTTTAAAAGTCTGAATATCGATGATCGGAGTGTTAAGTAAAGTACGCGTTATTGAAGTGAATAAGTACATTAGCCTCACAAGTTAACTGGCCATTTTATATGCGGGCAAGTATTGATAGCGGAATTATTCGTAAAAAAATAATGAATACTCTCAAAACAGATTCAAATTATGCTTCTTGGTTAGTAGGTAGATTCCAATTCTCCACCCAAAAAACTCAATGTCAGAATTTTTCGTCCAAACTTCGTCAGATGCTAGCCCCTAGCGTAGAAAATCCGATATTGCCATTCCGTCACTCTGTGACCACCTCAAGGGACAGAAACAATATTTTTGGGTCATTAACACACAAACTGTGGTCGGTTCCTGGTGAACAGAAACGAAAGTTGAGAAAATAAAAAAATTGGTTCTAGATAATTGAGATTAACACATTATGGCGGGTTTCATGAAAATTCAATTATTAGCGGCCGTACGCCAGCCTAAACGGGGAAAAACAAGAGTTTTGGCGAATTTTCGGCGAACAGACGAAAATCCGGAAAATAAAAAAATCGGATTTAGATAATTCTGTGTTACGTGCCCTGGCCGAATTGCATAAAAAATCCACTAATTAGAGGCTGTGCCCTAGCTAACACGGCGAAAAACCGCAAAATGCGGCGGTGTCCCTTGATGTGGTCACAGAGTGACGGAATGGCAACATTATGATTTCCCACGCTAGGGGTCATCATCTGACGAAGTTTGGACGAGTAATTTCGACGTGAGGTTTTTCGCCGGAGAATTGGAATTTACCTACTTACAATTAGTGTAAAAAAATCTTGAAGTGTTTGCGTGCAATTAATGTTCCTTGAATATTCGCCTTTCCCTTTGTTGCCCCGACAAACCTTGTAGAGATTTGTGAGACTTGTGGAGTGCTATAGTTTGTATTTTCGATGTCTGTCTGATTCTTACAAGAGAAGCGATGCCAGAGCCAAAACCGCATAGCAACATTGTCGAAAATCTTGAAAATGGAGGAAGATAGTTGTCTCCGAATGGTTGACAGGCCACCAGTGATACTCCGAGGACGAATGGACGTGGAATGGAAGGTTCGTGCGGTAAAATATTTCCAAGGGGACACCGCCGGATTACGTTTTGATGAGGACAAACCAAGGTTATGATTAATTGAAAATGACACACGGAAAAACACTCTCTTTCCACCTGGGTTTAGTCATGATCTCAATACATACAGCTACTCCCCCATACAAACGATGTTAGTTTAAATAAAAACTATTATTATTGTTCTTTTTTTAGGCCAGCAGTCAAAAATAATAAATTACACATACAAAAAATAAATCTTAAATAATAAATTATACATACATTTATAGTACATATGCAACAGACAACAAAAAAAACCAAAATATTGTTATATTTACACTATTTAAAGTGAATGTACACAATGTGAGGTAAAAGTACAAGATTTGGATAACATGATTAAATTTTTGGTGAGTTGAGATTACATCATCTTGTCCAATGAAAGAGCTTCTTCATGTGGAAAGGAAAGAGAGGACAAAGGAAAAGTAGAGTAATAAGCTGTGGTAGCCATAGAACAAGCGAACACTTTGGCTGGTGAGCGCAGAATTCTCCACGTGGAAGCCCTCCGCTGGATTCTCACTGGAGGAGCTCCCGAAGTTCTCCCCGCCCGGAAACGCTAATTTGTGCTCCGACACTGTCGACTCGCTCAAAATACTCTGAACACTTTTGTAGGAGGCGCAGATGGCGGCATTGATGGTGTTCCCTCCGCTTGGAGCTCCGCTGGGGAATTCGGAGGAGAGGCTGCTGTCGGAGGAGGAACTTTCATAGTTAGCACAAAGCGAGGCCGTCGTCTCCGCCGATCTGGGCTTCATCGTCGCTGTCTTCGGACAGCCGTAGAAGCACAAGGGCAGGCCACGGAGACGGCTGGGTTCACTCAATATATTATTGACTTGGCTTTGGGGCATTCGGATCGTCACCGACAGCGAGGGGATGGGCAATCGATCCACCACCTGCAAATAACCAAACTGCTCAGTCACCCAATTTCACATTTCCCCCGTGAGAATTGAAGCTAAAAACCCTGTATTAGTCCCTAATAACGTAATAAGAGTCGCAATAGAAGAGATTCCACAACGACCTTTCACATTCTTTCTTCGGGCACCGGCTGGGATTTAGTCTCATTTTCGGATTAGAATTTCTCTGGGAAAAATGTAAAAGCACTCACCTTGATGACATCGATAGTGGTGAGTAAATAGGGAAAGTGGATCTTGACATGCTCACTCTCCGTGATGCTCTCGATGTACACATTGCCGGCCGTGCTGAAGCCGTCAGAGAACATTCCGGGAACTTCATCGAAGGTAGCTTGGTATGTTTTCCTCTCTGAACACTGATTGCTCTTGATGATAACGGTGACCTGACGAGGGAGGAAATCAATATTAGCCATAAGTACAATCAAATTCGGTAACTCGTCTTCAACAAGTACGAGGACCAAGTCATTACACTGATCTACTTTTCCTAAGCATATAATGTCACGTCTGCTTTTTATTATATCTGCGGGGAGATGGAAAATTTCCCACGCAATCTTGATTAACATTTATCGTCACATGCTAATAGATTTTCGTATACACATTAGATTAGAATTATGTTATCAAGAAATGCAGGGTGTAGTTCCGAAATGATTCAAGTCCTTTTTAAAATACAGATCTTTTCGTCGAATCAATGTACTCCTCTGAAACTTGTTTCAATACCTTTTCGAGAAGTCGTGGGTTGACGGGAATATTTTTTTTTAATTCTCAATAATTTTCTCCATTTGACTGTATTATACAAGAAATACGTTTCCATCTCTCCTGAAAACTTGGTCAAATGGACTTACACCAGGTTGGAACTACAGCCTAACGATTAGACTACCACGTGACAGTATGTACTCGTAGCAATTTGGAGAATCCGACCGTCTAATTTGTGAGAGTTCAGTTGAGACAAGAGGTACTTACTAAGGTCGTGGTGGTGATATCCTTTGGAAGCGGTCGCAGACCACCCTTGTTCGTAATTTGAACTGCGAATTCTGGGGTGTCGATGAGGGACCAGGCACCTGATAAGGAGCAGTAATTAATGTCTGTGTAGTTGAGAGTCTCCGAGAAGCTCTTGAGATTAGTTAGACCATAGAGAGCACAGCCCACGAAGGACTCCGTCCGGGATTTCGGCTGACATTTATCGCTGAGGGGTGGGGAGGGGAAATTTTTGGGCGCATCCTTCCCGTTCGGAGCAGAATCTCCCCCTGGTTTAGGACTGCTAGTTAGGCTTGGAGATAAGGTGGGGGCGCGAGGACCCGAGCATAATTTAATCAGACCCTCCTTCCTCCCCGAGCCATTCATTAAATCTCTGACCAGCTTCTCAAAAAAATGGTAATTTCTGAAAACGAAACCAATTAATAGTTTCCACTTTTATTCTACAGCAGCTTGCGGTGATTAATGCAAATTTACAACCGAAAAGGCTCGCACTAACGCCTGAGCGTATTTCAATGGTATAAGAGGGAACAAAAGATTGAAAGATTGAATAGGGAAAAACTTACAAATCTCCGCGGCACTTCTTGCCGAGCTTCTTATTACATTCCTTAAGCTCTTGTTGCATGGAACAAATGGTATTTATGTGCCTATCTGGAACTTCGGATAAATTATTTATTCTGTTATAGATGAATAAGCATGACTCGAACTCACACATTTCGCTCATTCCTGCAAAAAATCAAACCAGAAATCGTAATTAGCATTCACTGTTTTCACTCACATCACTCGACATCATCATTTGAAAATACATCTTATACATCATCTGCTCCTATTGGACCCTCATTCATAAGGACTACATGGGAATATGGCTGACAAAGCTAAAACTGTCAATGCGATGCTTACAATCCGATTTGTCAAAAAG
Organism: Disparrhopalites patrizii; assembly: GCA_034698585.1. NCBI lineage: Eukaryota > Metazoa > Arthropoda > Collembola > Symphypleona > Sminthuridae > Disparrhopalites > Disparrhopalites patrizii. The sequence continues at coordinate 14,400 of JAQGBT010001080.1, forward strand.
TTATATTATTTTCTTGCGCAGGTTATTTGCATCCTCTGCAAAGAAACGTGTATACGCTGTACAAATAGTGGCCGCATCAGGCATTTCGAAACACGAAATATCTTCCACAATCCACGACGGAAATGACGTGCGAAGAGTCAATATTATGAATTCAACTACGGGCGTAATAGCAATAGAAATGCTACTCTCATTTGTTTACTCCCCCTCAAAAAATCTCGTTTATAAGTTACTATCAGATTAATGCCTTTAAAGTTTTAAACATGGCCGTTAAAATTTGTGCAAACAAAAAAAAAACCATTATCGTCATTTTGCTGGATGTTCAAAGTCAGTTAGAACGTTGATAATAAATTGTTACTCTATGCACTATCGAATGCCGATAAAGTTATCTTACAGCGTAATTCTCTTACTTTTTTACGACTCACTTTATTAAGTCAGGCATGCATGTGTTCACACACGTTGGTGGAAGTCTTATAGGAAACTTATAGGAACTTATAGGGCGCAAAGTAGTTGCTGTGCAGGAAAAATGTGGAGAAGAAAAACTGAATCGCTTCAAAGAAAGCATTTTACAAATGATTTTACTAGCACATTAAAAGCACTCATGTAAGTACACCAACTACTGTTAGCACTACCACGGTCTTGTGGAGTGAATGGCATTTCACTGAGCAAGTCAACTGTCAAAAATCCCGTCTAAATGCTGATGAAAACAGGAATAAGTCCATATTCCCCCAAGTGATTCTCCCTCATGAATTGCTCCCTTCGGCCATGCATTCGAAATGCTCAATATACTCAAGTAAGAAGTACTATATGGGAAATACCTACATTATGCATCCTCTCCTAATCCGCTATTATGAATGCGAAACAGATGACATTAAAGCTTGAAGTAATAATAATGCTTTCTCCTCAAAATTCGACATAGGTACATAAATGCTACGACACCGGGCCCGTGCCTGTGTACGGGAAGCAAAGGAAGCCCAGCACCCCGAGTTGTACCAGAACATCACGCTAAATTGTGGCACTGCAATTGGCCCTAACACGGGTTACTAATATTTGGCCTTATGCCTAGATACCACAAAATTGTGTGAGAAATATTTTAACTCTTGGTCTTAGCTCTTATAGGAAAGAGCAGAAATATTGAACGAACTAGCTGAAAACAAGGGTTTTGTACTAAACAAAGAAAGAAGAGAAAAATGCATGCTCGAAAGCTTCCAGTTCAATTTTTGTTTAACCTTTACGATATCGTTAAAAATTGACTCTCACATAAATTAGATCCATGTGAGTTTTTTTTTTTGCATGAACACTTTTTATTTCTCTCGCAGAGTATTTTCCCTACACAAACATTCCAGTTTGTCGGGGAAGAAATTTGAAACCCAAAAATCTGGAGTTGCCTTCCAAATGCCGAGAAAAAAAGTATTTGGAGGTTTGTGTGGCGTGTTATTACTCGGAATATGGAAAAAGTGGGCATGAAATAAAAAAGGATTGAGTATCTCCATACATTTCCTATAGCGGAGTAATTATAGTGGTTCACATTAGTTAGAGGGAGTCCTGTGCAAAAGCAAATACTATTCATAAAATGTAACTATCTTGGAGTAGCTAATAGAAACAATTTCTCCTCAGGCAGAATCTCCTGTCTTGAATGAAAAGTGACCGCATCTAACCTCTAGAATCTTTTATGAATACACGTTTCTTCCCTTTAAAGTTTCCACCACACAAGTTCGAAGTAATTCTACACTCCTGGCTCAAGACACATTCTCTCCTCCCCCATGCTTTTTCCTCCACAGAGTCTCTGGAAATGTGAACGTAATAATTTCAGTATGAATGATGTATTTTGCATGACTGCAGTTCCTTCGTGGAAAATTAATGACTGTACTTCATTATTTAAAAAAATCCATGTATACGAGATCCATGAATGACGCTACCCTTTGCGATAAACCTTCTTGTCACCACTCCCTCAACGAGACTGTGGCTCTACAGATACGCAACCATTTTTTACTATTGATCTACCTCAGTTCAGAGTAAGTAATCTTCCATGTCCTTTTTTAATGTATTTAAAGAATGGGATTCAAAATTAAAGGCAATGAAAGTGTAATTGTTTACCTGGACATAGTCCTAAGAAAATGAGGAGGAGGGCAGAGATGCCGGAGAGGCCGGGGTATCGCGAGGGATTCCATCCCCCAAGAGTAACCATCCTGACTCTCTTCTGGGCGCTCTTCTTATGCACAGAGAATCCCCCAAGAATTGTGAGTTATCTGGAAGCCGACGATTTGAGTGGTAATTGTTCTACAAGGAAACAGCTAATAGCACTAACATTGAAGACCATTTATATTGGCATTGTCCGGTTCCACTTATTATTTTCTAATATTTTGTGAAATAATCAAGTGCACATTGATTATAAAATCTTGCACCGTAATTAAATAATGTTGTTCCTTAAATGCTACACACTTTGTTCATGGAGGTCCTTCCTCGTGTGGCAGAGCCGGTGTAATTACATGGGGAGGGACTAAGAAGAAAGACTATTAATGTTTTTTTTTCAGTATCGTATCAATTAAAGCAATTATAGGAACAGGTGTTGTCGTTGCTCTTCGGAAGACATGAGTCTTCATGTATGTGACCACAATTCGAGAATCATGTCAAGGTGAGTCAGTCTTGCCGTCGTCGTTCACGCACACCCACAGAAGAGTGCTTTTTTTTCGCGATTTTCCCCGTCACATTCACTCGGTGTGCAGGAAGGAGAGATGTTAGTTGTATTATTGTCTGTGGATTATATTTGAGCTGTGGGTCCGAACCTGTTCTATTCCTCACCTCCGCAGACTTGAAGAGGTGAGTTGTGAGCTCGCTGGATTCCTTGTGGACACATGTGTGTCCTGGGAGGGAGAATCTGTGATTTGGGACCTCCAAATTGTTCCTTGTTGTGGCAGGTGAGATAGTGGAATAGTTGTTGGAGGGGAGAATGGGGAATGGCGTTGTCTTCTGGCCAGAGAGAGACCCTGTCCTCGTCCGCGTCCGCGTCCGCCTTCTTTCACGAGCAACTGACGAGCTCCACTTGAGAGAAAATGTCTAATATTGGCTGAATGTGTGAATGCGAAGAGACTTGGCCAGACTGCACGGCTGCAAAAGTCAACTCCTCGCACGGTTGTGCAAAAATCTTGCCCTTTTCGCTCCCACCACCTTCCTACAGGCCTACACATATATCATCACACACACACACATCTTTTTTCTCTCTCTCTCTCTACAACTCTATAAGTCTACACACATCTTCAGCTATAGCATCATCCGCCTATGTATTGTGAGGAGAGTTCGGATTCCCTTGTACACACACAAAAAAGACAGATTCACTCCACTCCTCGAGATACTATGTATAGGCTGAATAGGTTGGAGAGCCAAGATGAAGGCATGCAGGCTGAGGGAGAGACAGAGAATTGGCTTGGGAGAGTGGATGGAGAACACACTTGTTTCAATCCCCTTTTCCTTCTCCTCCCATCCCTCTCTTTATCCTTCTTCTCCTCGTCCCAAGTGAACTTGGAGATCTCTAATGTGCTCTTTGTAACTGAGACAAAACTCTCCACAAAGTGTGTGTGTGGAGAAGGGTATGTTGTACGTTCCAAGAGATCCTTCTCGTCTCTTTCCACTTCTTCTCCTCCTTTTCCTTCGTCTTCTCCTCTTCAAACCCTCTTGCTTACGCTGACGATCATGATGATGATGATGTGATGAGGAGGATGCTGACGATGATGAAGCTGATGATGATAATATGACCAAGATTTTGACAGGAACAGTCGTTGCCAAAGTCTGCGTAAAAAGAACAAGCAATACATTATATGCTACTATTATTATGATTACCACCAGCCTAACTTCCACCATGTGTCAGTACGTGTAAGGTGTAATGTGTAGGGTGTAAGGTGTAGGTATTCCTTTTCATATCGCCATATGCACACACTCGCTCGCACAACATGCATTCCATTCCACCAATTCCCAACTGTATGTGCATGTGCCATTGGCGAAGTTCAAACCTATCAAGAGATTTCTCCTCGATCGCTTCGAATTAACTCCCCACCTACAGCACTTTTAAAGGTGAACCCTTTTCCACGACTTTTTACTTTTTCCCTTCATAGACATGCACATCCAAAGGACATTTGCATTTTGAAAGGGCGACATGCTCTTCTTAACTGTAATACGTGTACACACAGGCGTAAACATGTTCGTGCATAGCCAACATGCTGTCATGACACAGTGGCAGGAATAAGACAGGGGAAGAGCGTAATAAAAATAATGTTGTGCTCCTACACTTCATTCCTTCAAATATCCCAAAAGTTGGGCTGCTTCACAATATTAACTCTCCCTTATCTCTCTCTATCTCATCTCTCCTCATCGCTCTCTCTCTCTCTCTCTCTCTCTCTCTCTCTCTCTCTCTCTCTCTCTCGCATCCAGATTTACGGTTAAATCGATGAAATAATGATAGCCACAGAGTGCTTCCACCTTGAACGTTGACTTCTTTTACACAAATAATTTGTCGAGAGCTACAAAAAAGAAGTACGTATAACTCTGTGACACAAAATCAACGAGAAGTAAGAGTTACTACTGACACAAAAAAAATACTGGGGAAGAGGGAGAGAGATTCGATATATTTGAGCATGAAATCGATGAAGTAAAAAAAGGAGAGAGAGAAAGAGGAAAGGAATACTTTTCTTAATGTTCTCTTTGGCTTCGGAGCATTTTGTTTGCTCCAACTCAAGCAACTAATGGGTGGGGTGCCATACAATCTTCATGGGGTTCTTACACCGTTCCAAGAGCACAATTTCCATTTCAATTTAATAATGGAATCCAAAAAATGAAATTTTGGCAAAGATTCTCTCCTGCTCAGAGGTTTTACGAGGGAAAACATTTTGAAAAAAAAGACAGCAAAATTTACGTCGCAAAAATATTTGTTAGCCAACACTTCGGTCAATGGGGGCAATGCATGTTTGGAATCTGAAGCTTGAAAAATCCTACTAGATTACAATGGGAGTATTTCGTCGGGGGGACCAAATGTTTCTGGTCTTAATGTTCGTGAAGGGAGCAATAGGAGAAGGGTTGAGTAATAAAGGCCCAATTGTAATGTTATTACTGCCAAAAGATTTTCTATCTCGACTCTATACGTATGACAGAAGTGAGAAGATGCTCTCCTCAGAGTCTCCTCAGAGTCATGTACGTGCAACATAAAAAATACAGTTCTGAAAATAAATACTAGGTATGTAGTGCGCTTATTGAGCAGCTCTCCTTCTCCCTCCACAACAACTCTCTAGTACTAATATGTCTCTGTCTGCGTCTGCCTTCTTTTATACATGAAAGGAAAAACATAGTAGGGAAGAACGCCACTTACGTGAAGGATTATTGACTGTGGTTATATCTGTTTTAATTCTGTCTCCTCTACACGCTCCTTTGCCTTCGCACTTTGCATTCACAACTCCTCCCAAAAAGTGTGTGACTTAGGTCCGGCCAAATCTGCTCCTTCTCGTCCCGCCGTGTCTCCACAAAGCAAGATGGTCTGTTTGCAGACCTGATTAAAAATGTATCGGTGAGTGTAGTTTACTCATGATTATGAGGTCTGTTCGGGCGGAAGGGAGGACTCGTTAGGTGATAATCCAATGTTTGCCAAGAGATTCCAGACTGTGCTGGATCACAATGAATGCTCCAAAACGCAGACTCAAATAAGCCCAAATTCTACCTTCCCTGCCCAGCCGACATGCAAGATGTGTGAGGAACTCTTGACACTTGTTTTTGTGTGGGAAAAAATCCCTTTACACCCCAAAAACGTTTTTGCTCACAAGGTTTAAATTTCACGAGCTTTTTGTTTGTTTAGAAAGGAGCAGTAACAATATGTTTTAATACTAGCCTTTTGCTTTTTCCACAAGAACTTCTTTCTCTTCCCCTGAGTACTTTTTCTTTCACAGCCTGCTTCACTTAATGTGACGTGCTGTTAATGTTCGAGCAGTGAGAACATATGGCTTTTACTCTCGAAATACAAAGTGTAATATAACAAAGTTATAATATGTACCTATACGCAACCCGTATGAGAGAGATTGGTGGTGAAATGGAGTGAAAAGAGAAGAGGAGTCGTGGAAGTAAATACAATCTCAAACACACACACTCTCTCTCTGTTTTTTAAATATTGGCATTGGCACGAATCCATCGAGAGTATTGAAATTTTTTTTATATCTTCACAGTTTGGATTCTGTCCAGTCACAGGATGACGATATAGGAACCCACGGAATATTTATTATTATTCCTTCAATTTCTCCTTCTCCCTCACTCTTTTTATCCACACACATGGGCAATATATTTTTGCTCCCGTGCTTTTTGTTCCCTTTCAAGAAACTGGTTGAAACAATGTGCGTTCCTCCTTACACCGTGATAGGAAAGTGGAGTTGGTAGAGAGCACAATGAGTTACACAATGAGACACTATGAGTTACTTCCCATGAAAAAATCCATTAGGAGAACATCTCGCTCTGCACAAAATGATCATTCACTCGCGGGACAAGTCTCGGCTAATGTCACCCCGGAGTTATAATTCAAGGAGATAAACGGTCGTGTTTAGACTTTCTCCTCTACAAATTCGCAGAGACGTGTCCTCATGTACACCAAGGATGTTGTGGGAGATCTTCTCCTGCAGAAGATGTGTCGTGTGGGAAGCGTAATTTGTGCAATGTGTCAGGGGATCGGGGAGAAATGTCAGTAATTATATGATAGTAATAATGAGAAGACGAACGGGAGATTTCTCAGTGAGGAGAGAAGATGTGGGGGATGAGAAGGGGGAAATAGGGAAAACAGGGGAAAACAGGGGAAATAGGGAAAACAGGGGAAAACAGGGGAAAACAGGGTAAAACAGGGGAAATAGGGAAAACAGGGGAAAACAGGGGAAAACAGGGTAAAACAGGGGAAATAGGGAATCACGAATCACTATTTAATTTATTGGATAATACTTGTGTTGAAGACTTTTCAGTTGTTGGTGGCTCGTCACTCGAGTGTCAACTGTGGACTGTGGAGTCGCTCTGACTGGCTCAAGTGACTGCTTGTCTTTCGCGGCCCACGACCAACAAGTGCCGGGTGACAAATCCTAAATGAAGTTGGTTGGACTCGTAATGGACCTCCTTGTATTACACTGAATATTCCTCAGTGATGCATGGTGCATGGCTATATACTGGCTAGAGTGCTCCAGTCTCTCTGTCTCTCTGTCTCTCTGACTCTCTGACTCTCTGACTCTCTGTCTCTCCTTCTGAGGCAGACACACTTGTGACTTGCGAGCGTGTGTGAGAGCGTGAGTGGAGCAATTCCTCTCCGTCCTTCGCACGTCTTCATCATCAGCATCTTCCTTCATAATTCTCTTGTAAAAAACCACCCGAAAATCCACTTCCCTTCCATGCACCACATGGGCAATATTCCATACACTTGGCCACTTGCCCTTCCTTCCCTCACAAACAGCTTTACGCGGACTCGGAAACACTCTTTTCTCTCCCTTTCTTTCTCCTCCCTCCAAAACAAAGCCCTTTTCCGAGGAAATCCTTTTGGAACACTTGACCGCTCGGCGTTAATAATATTCAAGTGTGGAGTGACACGTCCTCCTTTCCTTTCCTCTCTTTGTATTTATGTTTATATATATGCATATCCCCCCTAATTGCTTGGGTGCAGAGGTGAAGGTTCCCTTCTTCTGGTCCTCTTTTTATCCAAGAAATAATAATAATATTCCAAAAATAAAGCTCTTTGTTTTTTACGTACGCTAACAGGTGAGAAGAGAAACTACAAATAATGTTTTTTCTTCTCCCAGAATTACCCTACGCGTACACACTCACGTTGATTGCCACGGCTTGCACTCCACGTATCCTCCGTTTCTATAAATACGTATGCCTCTGTCTTATGGTCTCTGCATGCATCTAGTACAGTGTTATACAGCTACATTATTAGTATGCATGGGGTTCGGGGCGTAATGTCAAACTGAGCATGTGGCTGCACCTCATCCACACATTTTTCCCAGTTTTTCCAATAAGCTTACTTAGGACATGGACAAGAGACTCAAGAGAGCAAGTCCTTGCTCAATCCTTCTTTCTTTTTAATTCTATATGGAGTGTGCAAAGGGTCATAAAAAAAAGAGATACCATAAGGGTAAAGGCAATCCTTTCCTAATGTTTTTTTTAATCTTTGAATATACATATTTATGTACAAATATATGTATGTACAATGTTTTCCTGCGCTTGTCCATGACCTCTATGAATTCAATGTTTCCTGTTTGGACACGAAATATAAGCTTTCAATAACCATTAGGAATCAGGTGCTGCTAATTGGTGGAACACCTGGGAAGGCATGTAATGCCAGCTCTTATTTTGTCTTATTCCAATCCCTAATGTTCTTCTATTGTCCTCTCCCCGTGTAATGTTTTAGCCAGGCTTCAGGGGAACCATTTGTGAGAGAGGAATGAATGGTTACAGGTGCACTTTTCAAATCTGGACCAAATGGCAAGTCTATTGGAGTGATTAATTGACTTCTCCCTGCCAGTTCCTTTTTTTATAGAAAATGGTTATACACAAAACAGTTGCTTTTTTTAAACGCTTCATACCAACTGACAATAATTAAGTGGTGTGAACATTTTTAAATAATTTTTTGGCTGAATTGAATTGAGAGTACGTGCGCAGTGTGGATCGTGGATGTGCCACTGTTGAATATTGGATGTGGACTTAATTGAGGAAAAAAGGCAACTCTGGACTTACAAACCTCTGAGAGCCCGTTCCAGCGCATTTAACCATGCATGATAAACAAAGGGCAGGATTGGGTAAATGTCATTCTACTTTCTTTCTCCCCCTTTTATTTTTATCCCCGTCTCTCTCTTTCCCTTTTCTCCTGTTCCTTATTCCTCGCTGACAAAGCTGACGCATTTGTTCACTATTCTTTTTTCTCCAGCCGTCCGCTCGGCCGTGACAGAAAGCCCTGTGGGAAGAGAAGGGTACATACTGATAATAGTAATAATAAAAAGTACGTGTCAAACCCTCATTTTGATGGGTTTACCACACAATAATAATAATTTCAATGGGGATAGCCTCTATTTTTGGAACAGGTTTTTCTTATAATCTCTAGCAGTAGCAGGTTCAAATGGACGAGGTGCATACATATGTGTATATTATTTATACAGCATATATTCAAGTGAGGAGAATGAGCTCAAAGAGAAAAAGAAGGAGAGGGAAAAGGAGGGAGTGTGAATAGGCTCTTGTCAATCTTTTTGCTATCCTCCTCCTCTTCCGAGGTTGACAAGAAAAAGAAGGCAAAATCCATGTAAAGCCTTGTAGCCGTTCCTGGAACAATGGTCCTCAGTCTCCCTATAAATACTTTCCCCTTTCTCTCACTGTCACTCATTCCTAGTTTCTCTCGACATTTTCAAATCATGTTCAGACTGCCGTTTACAGCCATATGTATATTATATGTATGTATCTGTATAGGTATATACTTTTGATTCTTTTCTCTATGCTTATTGGACTCATTTTTTAATTACTGATTAATACCTTTCAAATATCTGCCGTTTATTTAAATGCGTGAGGGTTTGTTTGTATTCCTTTGTAAACTTAAATATACATATGTAAATTGATCAACTGCTTTCTAGCTGCAGCTGCAAGAAGAAAGAATGAATGAAATTAATACAAATTAGTGGAAGGCATTCCCTAACACCACTCATATAAAAGGACATTTTTTTTAGTAGAAACTACAAAATAGTACCTATGCATCAGGGCTGAAATACAAATTTTGCTTTTGGATTCTGATTCTGATTTGGATTGATTTTTATTTTACAGATCCAATTCTAATCCATTTACAATTTTTCGGATCTTTCGGATTTTGATTCCGACCCGGACTTGGTAAAAAACGGGAGAATTTTCGTGCTCCGGAGCGCATAGCACGAATCTTTTTATGTTGTTTGTAAATCTATGTATGTATATTGTATATGTATTATATATGTGTGGTCAGGAATTTTTCATTTAAGAACTGTAATGTATGGGAGCCCAACCAAAAATACAGCGTGCAAATTCTGACTTTTGTATGCAAGTTGTGCATAAACAGTCATTAATAATTGGTAACTAAATTAATAAAGATCAAAATCGGAATCAATAATATTTAATTGGATTTTTACAAATTCGGATAATTAAATAGGGATTTCCTATATACTTATACTTTCAGATTTTGCGCTATATTTGTTTTCAATTGGGATTACGATTCCGATTCCTGGAAAATCCGAATAAATTCCGATTACCGATTCGGATTTCGATTTTATTGTCCATCCCTGGTAAGTATACTCGTTCTCAACATGGCTGTCAAGGCCTTCGATGGAGCACTACAACGACAGTGTATAAGATTGTTTGTGAATGTTTATGTACTAACTGAAACAGCTACAATGTCTAAAAGTTTCGCCGGACGAAAGACACTTCTTACAATTTATCATGTAATTTATAGTCAATGAAAACCATGATTGCCTATGCTGATCAAATGTATAGCAACAAAACGTGCGTACGATGCGAATACATACAGACAAGCAAATGCATGCTGTCATATGTCCCCTTATCATTTCCCCATATAACCACAATCAGAAGGAACGTTTATACTCCCAAGTCATTTTTCGAAAGAAAAAAATGGACTTGCTCTCTTCTGTGACCTCATGCCATGCGAAGCTCTGACCTCGGTGCGCCCAGTACACTTCGTACTCTTCCATGCTAGTACTTTTCCGGCATGAGCAACCAAAAGCCTTTACAGGAGATATTACATACAAAGAAGAGTATTAGAAGGCAAGAGGAAATAATGGGAAGATGTGGGAGAATGACCCCACGCTGAGGTGTGTAATCGTGGTCTCATTCGACCTTTGTGGCCTACGTGCAGCAGACCAGGTGTCACCTCTTATGTTAAAAGTGCAAAAACCAATGTGAGAGAAAGGAATAGGAATGGAACAAGTGTCTCATGAATAAAAGAGGTATAATTCCACCCAGAGAAAACGGTCCAGCACCAAATATGTGTATATTTCATAGAAAGAAAGAGTCACGCACCTGCGGTTTCCCCTCCAATTGTCAGGCACATGTCCGAGGAGCTTCTTTCAACATGTGTCCATCCAGCAACAACACACACACACACATACGGCCGCGTCAAAAGATCAAAGGAAGTGACAAAGTCTCGCTGGAGATTTCAACTGAAATTTTTTGTAAAAAAAACAAAGAGGCGAAAATAAGAATAAAACGACGAGGCTCACACTTGTGTCACGTGTGCTTCTTTCCTTTCCAACAAAATTCTCACTGGAGAACTAAATATACACCGCACTAATCCCACCGAGTGCTTCTCTTATACTGTGACCCTTTCGTCCTCCCAACAACTCTGTACGGAGGAATGAGAAAGGGACTGCGGAGGAACTCTTATGTATCCTTCCTATATTTCTCTCGCCCTTTTCGAATATTCTTCCAAAGGGCTTTCTTCCGTGGAGAGAGAGAAGGGGAAAGATTTAGACAAAGGTGAGGAGCTTAGCGATCGGACAACAATACCCCGTACAAGGAAGGGAAGGACTGTGTGCTCACATAATAAAGTCCATCCACTTTTCTCCTTCTCAAGTGTTTTCTTCAACTTGTTCTTCGTCCTAGCTTGGGATTTTTCCTCCGCACACACACTTGTCTTCTCTCTGAGGACTGAGATTGCCTCATTGCCTCGTACATAGGAACATTCGTCCCTCTCCGCGGACTGCTTCCAGGTCCCTTTTCATTTGCCGGGGTCTTGGGTTTCTCCTGTCAGATCCCGTCCTCCTGGCCATATGTAGGATGTCCAATATGTCCATGGTCCCAAGGAGGAAGGCCAAGATGAAAACAACAGTCCTCTCTATTCATTTCTCTATTCATTTCTCTATTCATTCTCACTCTCATCCATCTCTATAGGCATCTACACTGTTCCTCCCTTCCACCTACACAAGTGCTTCGCCTTAAAAGGGCCTTTGGACAGAGCTGGGCAAAATCCTGGACATTTCCACTGGCATCAACCAGTTTTCCTCACAACATATTCTTTACAATGAGCGCAGGCAATTTGCCTTCAGGCTAGCTGGAAACTCCTGAATGCAACCTGCTGCGCCTCCACTAACTTTAAATGCGCTTTCAATAACTGCCTAAGCATGAGATGAATGCAGTACATATTTCCCAATTCGGATGAGAATCCAGTGAATGAAATGTTAGTCGCAAAGCGCAAAGGAAAAGCAAATGAAACGAACACCCTTTAATATTAATATAAAACAGTTAGGCGGTAATATTAAGCGCCGTGTACGCGCTCAGACACACTTTGCGATCTGAAGACTTGATTTTTTATTTGATGGCAGAAGCCGAGATCAAGTGAAGGCCCTTGATAATGCGGTCCCTGGTAGCATGGGCAGTGGTATTAACAGTGGGGTTTACGCACTGTCTCATAATCCTACATTGTTGATTATTATGTTTATAATAATTGAAGAGTGGACAAATGCGTATTTTCCGTAAATAATGTAACATACATATTATACATACATAAATGCATACAATGCTTATGAAATAGTGGAAGCTTATTATGAGTACACCAGCATCCCATCCAAGATCCTCTCCTTGTGAGGAGAGAAAGAGCGAGAGAGAGAGAGAGAGAGAGAGAGAGAGAGCGAGAAGGGTGGAATATCTTGAGAAAAGTGTATACATTATATGTATTTGTACCTATAAACTTACATGTGTTTTTTGTTATCACCATCTTATTTCTTATTTTTACTCACACTTTTATCTCCTCTTGTGGTACGCACAAGGCCTGTAAGTGGTCATGCTGATACCCTCATCATAAGTGTATGTATATTTTATTATTATGCGCGTAGCCAGCATGCATCTTGTAGTGGTCGGCAGAGGAAATGGTCGGAGGGAGAGCGGAGTTAAGGGTTGCCTATAACTCGCTTCAAAAAAATAAGTATTATTTACTACATGCTTTCCTTACGATCAGCACCATTAGCATTAGCAGTAGAGAAGATATCCCCGTGCGTATGTATATAATATATACACATAATATGCATGTTACAACATTTTTCTCCGGAGGCATGTCTCTTTCTCTGTTCTTTCCCCCTTCAACTTATTATCTACAACTACCACTTATGACTGTGTAGGTATAAAGAGGAGAGTAAACGTGGTTGCACTTTGTACCTCATAATTCTATGGTTCGAGAAGCCCTTCTCAGTAATCTTCATATATAAGCAATATATTTGGTTATAAGGAAGCAGTTGGAGCGAGAGAGAGAAATATATACAGAGAGAGAAGGAAAGAGAGCGAGAGGGAAAAAGAGGTAGGAAAAACTTAAATCGTATCTCTTTGCCCTAAAAGAATCGTAATTGTCTAATCGAAGCAAATAAATGCACACTTGATTTTCTTCTTTATAATCTCAGAGCTTTTAGCATCTCCGATGATGTGTGGAAAATGCCTTTTAATTCTCAACTACTCCTTCTCTCTCAGCCCTTTGCTGGAAGGAAACGTAGAAACACGATGGAAACTCTAAGTTGCAATCCAGGCGACACATCCTCCCTAGTCCCTACAATCAGTCTATGTTTTTACTTGCTGTTAGCTCTTTAAAAGTAAACTACCAAGCTTCCGTAATTACTTGCCTACAGAGAGTTCATTTTGGAGGAAACGGTCATCCCTGCTAAATATCATCAATAAGACAACGCATCAGGTGGTTTGGCAATTCTACTACAAGTTGAATCTTTTAAGGAAGAAATGCAGGGAATTTTCTTTTATTCGCTAACTCTCGCATCAGAAATGTAGAATATTATCTGTGACTTAACATACTTGAACTTTTGCTCATTCCCCACAAGCCCTTCGTCTCTTTTATACCAAAAAAAGGTACAAAAGCCTTGTCTCCGTGCACTTAAAAGGAACTAAGGAGCAATACGACTATGAGATGGCCTTCATGGTTGAACCATTTTTTTAATATACATACCTTATATTCCTCGCCGGCTCCAAAGGCAAGCCCCCGCCTCCTGCTCCTCTCAAACCAGATTGAAGTAAGGAAGGAGGAAGAAAAGAAATGAAGAGAGACGAATCTGAGGAAGAATGGAAGGTATAGAAATAGAGAAAGGAATCTTTGAAAGGATCTTTTGAAAACTCCTGTGGATTCCTTGGACTCAGTGGTGGTTCTAACTCCTAACGCACACCCTCTCGCATCTCTTCCATATATAAACACTTCGGCTTAGTTAAACTATAACTCTTAAAGGCTATATAAGGACCTGGTTTTATCACCGAATCCTGCGCAATTACTTACGAATGTTTCCAAGGGAGCTGTGGGGACTACTTATTAGTATAACGGCGACTCTCAACCTGCTACATAGTGTTTCACATATGTATACACACACCTTCAACATCCTCGTACATACATTAACGGTGAAGGTACAGAGCCAAACCAGCCTAAGTTCCAAAATGATATTTTTTCTCAAATATATATGTACAAGCGTGGGTGCTACATATGCATGTATTGCACCTGAATTCCCGTGGAACATGAGTAATGATAACAGCGCAAACACGCCATTAAATACTTACCAGCGCCAAGCCAGACCAAGTCCATCGTGTATGCAATGCCAAACCAGACCGGCCTAAGTCCATCCATGTGTATGTTTTGGGCCTATTGGCCAACTTCACGACCACATATGGTTTACATAATACACTCCAACCAGGTACTAAACGCTCTCTCAGCGAGAAAAAATAGCGAGGCATGGAATAGAAGAAAGCAGGGAGACGTAGAGTAGAAAGAGCGAGACAGCGCAGAAAAATAGTGGGGCATGGAAGAGTAATAAGAGCGAGACATAAGAGAAACAAAAAAAGAGCCCAGACACGAAGGCAATATGCAATGAAAGACTTTGGCGACGTTTTAATTGTAAGGCGAATTCATAATTTCAATGCGAAACTGGAATCAGTCCACAGAATTTATTAAATAAACTTCGTGATATTTAGCACCCGTCCATCGCCGAATTACGAAAGTTTGCAGAATGTTGGGGATATTTAGGCATGTCGGATTTTTCTTTTAAAAAACTTGCCATACAAGCTTTGTATGGCTATTCTTGTAGAACGTGTGTTTCCGTTGCAATTTTTTTGCGCTTCCTGCATTGGATTTAGGCTTGTTTGAATCTAAGGTCTTCCTACTCTTACGCTGACGAGGAGGAAGTGTGAGCACAAGC
Source organism: Disparrhopalites patrizii (assembly GCA_034698585.1). Lineage (NCBI taxonomy): Eukaryota > Metazoa > Arthropoda > Collembola > Symphypleona > Sminthuridae > Disparrhopalites > Disparrhopalites patrizii. Next base: position 29,594 of record JAQGBT010001080.1, read on the forward strand.
AAAAGGGACTTGGCGGGTTTGGGGAAACAAGCTGAAACTCATTACTGAAGCTATATATTACATCATACGAAGGAAGAGGAAGGCAAGAGTCCGTATAGAATGCTTCTCCCTTTCGGAGGAGCGGTCGGGGCGAGATGAGGGTGAGAAGAGCGAGAAGGAAAAATCGTAAGAGGGTTGAAAGCTATGTATATATATATATATATATATATATATATATCCTCTTACGATTTTTCCTTCTCGCTATATATATATATATATATATATAGAGGAGGTCAGAATGAAAATGCAGGTGAATCGAGATTGACATCAGAGATGAAGGAAAACCCCTAGCAAGCTAACGAGAATAATAGGGGGACTCCAACAATGAACGGCCCATGGAATGGACGAGATAGAGGGGAAGGTTGCGGGAGAGAAAGGAAGAAGAGAGACGCAGTGAGGAAGAGATTCTGGTGGAGATCCAGGCGAGAAACTAATGAGAAAGGGAGGAGGGAGACAGGACGAGAGGGAAGGTGGGACAGAGTGACAAGGAGAATTTGAAAGGGGAAGAGGGCCCAGGGAGAGGAGAGAAGAGGAGACGTTGAGAAGGGAAAGAGAGAGAGAGAGAGAGAATCCCGGAGTACTGAATGAGAGAAACTGTTGAAATAAGGAAGGTTTCAAAATGTGAGGACGTAGCACATGAAGGTGCATATTGGAGGGATTGTAAAGCTTGTAGAAGCCTCACTTTGTGACCAGATTCACCAGATGCCTTCCCTTTCCCTCGTTTCTCGTTTCTCGTTTCTCGTTCCTTTTCTTGGGATGTTGGTGACCAGCTGGGGAAGTTGCGTACTAGTGAAGCAAATGGATTAATGGCTAGCTCAGGGCTTTTTCCCACTCTCCGTCCTCCTCTTGGTCTTCATCTCTCCCTGGATTGCTCTGCAGAGTTGAAGAGAGAGAGAGAGAGAGAGAGAGAGTTCCCTGGACGTCGGAGAGTGTTAACCGCTCGCTCTCGGCCAGGGAAGAAGCTCGAGCAGCTAAAAAGCCACGGCAGAGGCTCAACAAGTCTTTTTTACACTTCCACATAAGTACACACGTGTGTGAGTGAGAGGAGAGAGCTGGTCCGTGTGGAAATTGAATGAATTGAATTTTAAATGAAGGTATGCGTGTAAAGGAGATAGGCTATCATTATCAAGATCCGGCTCTGTTTACAAAAACTCCCAGCGTGCACAGTTGCAGAGGCACCTGAGGCAGCTCCTCTCCAGTGCAGATATAGGCCGTACAGGTTGGAGCTGGCGATATAATAGCACTATAAAAGGGGCTCTTTCCCCGCACATATCCCCTTCTCCTCCGACTCACTCTTCGCATCACCTCCACATGTGCATGTGCTCAGCTGAGGGTACGAAAGCCTACGAATACTCAACATCTCCAAACCATCATATGCTATAGGGAAAAAAACTATTTATACGGATTAATAAAGAGGAGGAGGCAAAGAACCCTCTCTCACCCCGAAAATAAGAGAGAAAAAAACGTGTGAGGTATTATAAGAAAAACCCCAAAAGGATGACTATATACGTATGCGTAAGTACTGGAGTTAAAAATGCTTTATTATTGTACGCCGGTACAAAAAGATGATGATAATAATAATTCATGGACTTATGAATCACATAATTTGACTGGAAAGCATGGAAAGGATACTATAATAAGAGAGGGGAACAAAGGAGTAAAAATTAATGGATTTCTTGACCAAAAGAGCTGCTCGTTTTCTTCGCAATTGAGCATTTCTCTAAGCTTGTGTGAGGGGAAATGTAATAATAATTAATATTATCATTTATTCACTGAAGAGTTGATGTGTGGAAGAGCATTTAATTTTTTTCCTTTCCTCCAACCATTGTCTTTCAAGATTACTGATTACTATAAGGATTTCTCCTGAATTCCTTCACTATACAGGTTTTTGTGTATGTTACATGCATAATATGAGTTTGTGTGCTGGAGCACACATTTACGCATGCAGAGGTAATTGCTGGACATTAGACAAGAGGATTTTATTGGCGTGACTTTTGTTGATAATGCATTTATGAGGAATTTGTAATTGTAAAAGATTTTATATAAAAACAAGGTTGTACGTTGTACACACACAAGGAAAGGAAAGGAGTTGAAACGCGTGGAAGTTGGAAACCGGAGTGGGTGCATATTTACAAGGAATTAAATATATTTTTTTGGGCGAGAATTCTCTTTGGCAGCCTTGTCTGTGCGTGTATCATAATCTGCGAAAAACATAATAATTATTACGCCGTTCCTATCATCCCTTTTTTAAAACTTATTTATTGTTTTTCATGGTTATTATTCTTTCACATGTTAATGCAGCAGACGTTTTTTCTACTTTTTGTCTGTTACATGGACCATGAGATGACAGCAGACAACTGGGAAGAATTCATCATGAATCCTTTTCTTCTCTCATCAGACCACGCTTTAACAGATCTTCAAATCTTCAAAATTTGCAAGCCAGTCAACATGGATGCAAAAGATGATTTGGTAGTTTGATGTGTGTATTTGAATACAATCGATAATGTGTGATTTATGTGCATACGTTATACGTCTTCACTCTTCACCTTTGATGTCTTTACCGAGACACGCATAGACAGAAGCGAGTGAATGTGTTTAGTTTTTCTCTTCCTGTGATTTAAATAAAATAGGCATTTCTCCATCCGTCATATAAATAACAATTTTTTTGTATTTTTCCTTGCTATGTTTTTACAGCAAATAATGCAAGCTGATGCGGTGTTGGTAGTTGGTAGTTGGTACTGTAGCCTGCGATAGTGACCGACGACAAATTGTTTACAATAATTTGCTCAACACCTCCTACCAGCATGCTTTGTTGCTAGTATTATCAATATGTGTTGATGCTGAAACATTGAACGGTATACAAATGCACAATTTTGAGCTAAAAGATAGTGTTATAAATTCGTCGTATGCGGACTCCGCATACAACATTATTATAGACCCATTGCATACAGTGTATGCAATGCGCTTTATTTATTCTTTGGATGTAACATTTGATTGTCCAGTGACAGCGCTTGTGAATTTGTTCTCTGGTGCTGGCTGCTGGATGTTGAAGTTTTTCAGAATTGCTGGCGGTAATAATGGTAAATAAAATATACCATTGTTGCTTTAAGTGTATCTATCATTCATCATATGTAGTATCTGTAAATCTGTACCTGTACACTTCAGTTACTTACAATTGTAATATCTAGCCTCTGTATGAGCGCGAGCAGAGCGACTGTCGCGTTTAGAGCCATACTGTCTGTATCTGTCTCTCTATTGTCTCTATTTGGTTGTACATTGTATGTATATGTACTTACATGTATTCCATATTCCATCGCCTTAAACTTCGGGTTCGGAAGAGTGCAGAGTGACAGTTTTTTACGTACATCAACACAGCGGATATCTGTTTACGTGCGCGTCGCGTCCAACCCAAAGTGAATTAATTTCATTATTATTTTTTCTGTTAATCATTCATTTAACGTCTTTGTCTTTAGGAACATTAGCGGCCAGATAGTCATTCAGAACTCAGAAAAAGCCAGAAGAATCGTCTGTTTTACTTTTCATTATGTTTGTAGATTTTTGGTAGTGATAAGGTAAAGTAGTGTTTTCCATTCTCCACATTTTTTGCACTTTGAACACACTTTGTTTGCTACATTATGTAGAACGTCTCCTCTGACTCCTCTTCCTCTCCGGTGTCCGGTCTCCGTCTCCTTCCTGTCCGCCACGGACGACTAAAATAGTCTCCTGTCTCCTATCTCCTATGCTAGTAATGCTAGCCCCGGTCCTCCAATCATCTCGTCTGTTTTTTTATTTTCAAATCCCCTCTTTTGTAAGAACGCAATTTTTATTTTTTATTGTACGTATTTACTTACCCCAGAATTAGAGTACTTTCATGATTCCACCTGTATAATCAGTCGTTCTTACGGTTCGAGGTTAATTGGGGAAAGAGACAAAATTATTAATTTGTATACAAAAGACCCCACACAGAAAAAAGACAAAAAAAGAGTCGCCCCAAAGTCCTCATCCGCCGTTAGTAAAAAAAAGGGCTAACAATAAGGGAAGAAGAATAAGAAGTAAGGGGAATGGTTAGAGGAATCCCAGTTAATTGTCGATAATTACGAGAGAACAAAAGGGAGTTGGAGCGAGTGCCGAAATTATGAAGTCCCATGGCAGACATGACAAAAAATGTATTGCATGGTATGATCGTGGCCCCGGTCCAGCGGGCTACTCTTTACCGCCCTTAGTAGGACGAAAGGACCATGCCATTACTCATTTAATTAATCCCGAGTACACCATGCGACCCAAATTCCCCTACCTTCTCAAGGTACTTATTACATCCGCATTACGTATTATGGTTCACATTTTTTGGGTTAAAAATTAAAACACACTATAGGATTTTTGGCTGCAGACAGAGTAAAAGAGCATTTGTTGCTCCAATGGGATTTTTTTCACCTCTTGTGGAGTAATTACTTCCAAAACAACAAAAAACGCTTATACATGTATGCGCTCATAATTTGATCAAGAACCTATCGACAAACTAATTGAAATAATTGCTCCAATGTCTGTGTGTGCTGCTCTTTGTTGTCTGCAATGCCGTTCAATCTCTGTCTGCCTTAATGAGACATTATCTGTACAGGCTCCAGTCCAACTTTAATGTGAAATGTTTGCATGCACGCAGAACTTTGGGCCAGGAGCAGGAGCTTACTTGATACCTGTGGGTCTCAAGGCTCGCGGTTGGGATAAGCCTCCAGCCTATACCATGCGGCCCAAAATTTACTGTGGTATGCAATATCTCCTATAGAATTCTCTGGAGCACCTTCCCTCGACCTCATGAATACATTTAACATGCTTGGAAGAATGACACAGATTGCCATTGATCCGTGCCATCATGTGTGTGAAATCGACAGGGCTAAAGGGGATGGGTCCTGGGCCTGCCAATTACAAGATGGTGGATTCAAATGTGTGGCGCTATCGCACCCCAGCCTTCACCATTAAGGGCAGAACGCCACTCCTAAGGAAGTTCCAGACGCCAGCCCCCAACTGCTACCTTGTGCCCCCGGCCTTAGGCCCCAAAATACCCGACAAGATCGCTGGTCCAGCTTGTTCTCTGTTAGTTCCTTTTATTTCCATTTCCCATCATCCCGTCATCCCATCATCCCATCTCATCGCGAATCCCGAATACTCATCCCCGTTAAGTCCATAGGCTTTCTTTCTCTGCAGAATGCAGGAACGCAGAAAGCCCGGTCCAAGGATTGTCTATAGCTTTAATGTATGTATGTAAGACTTGACAAATAATTGTCTGGACACTTCGGCCCTCTTGCTAGTGAGTGGTGAGTGGTGATAAAAATGTAAACAGAGCTCAGGACTCAGGACTCAGGAGTGGATGTGTCGAGCGAGAGGGGTTTCACAGCACTTGCTCTGCCTAGCAAATATTCCAATGAACTCGGATGAAGCTCTCGTGTCATTCAGCATAGGAGCAAAAGAAAAAGCGAGCCATGGACAAGTGGAGTGAGAGTGAATATTAAGAGAGATTACGATAACCTGAATTTTTACATGAGTGTGCTTATGCCTGCTCCATTATAAGTTGAATCTGAAAGCTCTGAATGTTGATGTTGTTGTCGTTGTGTGTGTACTCACCGAATCCATCACTGGCGCCAGAAACTTGTTTGCAACCAGTGGATAGGATTAATTAATTGTTTATTATTATTATATAATATATCATAGACAGATAGTGAAATAGTGAAGCTACAGCAGTAAATGAGGACTCAAGACTGCAGCTTAGTAAGCTTCCAAAGTTCTACGTCGACGATGATAGGCAAGAACATTGAATAGGCGCTGAATGGCTACGACGCCCTCTCTCTCTCTCTCCCTCTCTCTTTCTGCTCCTTCACACCTGGATATCCCATAGCCTGAGCCTTCCCGTAATAAATTATATACACATACACACATTTGACTGAGCTCGAAAATCCTTGCACATGTACCCAGAAGATAATGATTGATCCCTGGGAAATGAAAGAATGAGACAGTGAAACTGAGAGGTGGGATGAAGTAGCAATGAATTATGATGATTTCCTTGGTAGCAGCAGAGGATATGTTGCTCTTGCTCCGTCCGTATGCCTGTGTGGGGCTTGGGGACAGGAAGCGATGGAGATGTGGATGTAGCCCTGAAATAGCCGGCGAAAAGAATGGTTGAGATGCCTGAATGGATGAGGTTTTGATTTGCAGGAAAGGTCACCGAGATGGCCCTCAGAAGGAGTACATCCCGACTGGGGACTACACGGTTGGCTGTTGTGAGCTGATCAAGCGGAAACCCCCGGGATTCTCCATAGGACGGAGGTACAATCTCAAGTACAAAGGCTGTCCGAACGTTGGCCCGGCCTCGTATGAGCCCAAGTTCTCCAAGATCCGACCTTGTGCCCCAGCCTGGCATATGGCCATTCGCTACAACGATTTCACCGGCATTTACAAAACGGAATGCGACAGCAAATTGCCTTTAGTTGATTGACATTGACCAGTGACCACCTTAGCCATTATTGTCTTTTTTTCTCTGTCGCTCATTCCCATAGATTGCGTTTAATTATTCAAGTTCCATGTACAGAATTATACACTTTACTTTTCCACTTTTTCCTTATTCTGTTCGAGCTATGTTTGCTAGATTGTTATTGGGCCTGTGGGTTGGAGCTTCATTTTGTAGACAGGTAGATTTCGTAATAAAACATTGAAATAAGTGTATTGATTCAGCGAGGTACTTCCACAATTTAAATCAGCGGTGTGCAACGTTCTGCTGCCCGTGGTCACAATTGCAAAATCAAAGTAGCCAAGGGTCACCCAAATTTTTTTC
>JAQGBT010001081.1:0-36439 GCA_034698585.1 Disparrhopalites patrizii
CTTATTTCTCCATTTGTCTCTTTGCTCGTCCCTTATTTCTCCATTTGTCTCTTTGCTTGTCTCTTATTTCTCCATTTGTCTCTTTGCTTGTCCCTTATTTCTCCATTTGTCTCTTTGCTGTTCTTTTTTCTTTTCTGTTTGCTTTTGTATCGTTATCTTCAATCTCTCTCTTTGCATTTCTCTGGCTCTCTTGCCATGTTTAATCTCATTCTGATTTTCCCCTTCTCGTCCTCCTTCTCACCTCTATTATTTTCGTCCCCATCACCTTTTGAATTCATTTTACCGCTGTCTCTTTTAAGCCCCTTTTCTCTCTCTCTTTCTCTGTCTGTTCCTGTTTATCTCTTCCCCATTTTCCCTTTCTTCTTCTCTCACCCTCGTTTTTCTCTCTCCCTTGGTCTCTCCCATCCGTCTTCATTGAAAATACGTTCCGACGCGTACGAGAGGTTGTTTACAGCGTTCATAATTTGAGCGTCCCACCAACAACTCGCATACCTTCGTTGCCTCCCAAATGTATACGCAATAATTACACCTGTGCATTGGTAATCTGGAATTTGTCCAGCAGCAGCATCTGCTCAAAAGCTTCTTTGGAAAAATTCCCAAATAATCGAGAGTTTGCTCGTTACCTGAGCAGGATGATTACTACTTCCCAAGGAGTGTATTTACATTGCATATGAACGGAAAGGAATAACCAAAAAAAAAGTGGGGGGGGGGACTTTGTTTTGTCTTCCACCTTCACTATCGATTAGGAGCTGAATGCAACAATGTATGCATGTTTGTTGCATCAACGCGAGGAAAAAGCTCTCATTACATTAAATAGTTTCTTAGACGAGGATTCAAAAAAAAAAAAATCTTGAGCGCACGTACTATTTGCTTGAAAAATTTTGGTAGGTAGGCTTACGTATAGTGTACATACTTAAATTAAAGATTCACCTGAAAAAAAAGCAACGTCCTTCTGGATGAATAGTAGTAGTAGCAATGTTGAGTGAAAAATGAAGGAGTTTATCTCCCTTTGCCTGTGTTTTGTCAGGTGGTTATTAAAGAATGCTGATAAGATGGACGTGAATTTATCCTCTCCGTTATTTTTGATAACCTGTACATTTCTAATGTCAGGCTTTCCCTTTTTATCCCTTCCAAAAAAAAAGATGACTACGTAAAATAAAAAAAAATCTGAACAGAACTTTTGCATTATAGATCACCCATAACAAGATCGCCGGGGAATGTGAGGACATAATTATTACAAAGGATTAAAACAAAGGATTAAAACAAAGGATTAAAACAAAGGATTAAACAAAGTATTTAAGAGTACCTTGTTGCCCCTTATTTGGCTTTACCTTTTTGTAAAATATATATATTCACAAAAATTGCAATATTTTTCGTAGGAGGATTTTCTCCAAAACTCCCATCGTGTAAATATAAATTTTCCACTACAATTACTATCGGAATCTTGAGTAATTATGGAGTAATTAGCGGCAACTTTTAACAAGAATTTTGTTAACTTCACCCCTATACACATTACACACCTTGGAAAAGTCTTATATTCCCGTCATTTAATCTTGGGACAAATCACAACGTCTTGTTATTGCACAGGAGCCCCCTGACTTTGTGGTTGATCTATAGAAAAAGAAGAACAAAACAAGGAGAATTTCAAAATACTTACAAATATTTACAAATGAACAACATACCTGAAGAGATCTTTTTCAAGTGGTATTTGCCAACCATGTGAAATTTTTGTAGACACCCCACTGCCCTTATCGCTGGGAGTATGTAATGGATCAGGCTTTATAATCAGTGTGAATACTTTTCTCCCATACAATGTCCGATTACCACACACAGGTTGGAAATATTTGAACTTGCTTCCCATCAGGTGTAAACACAACCTACATTGTTTTGTGAGTAATTTTTTAAAAATATTTTTGTATCAACTCCATAATGATATATCTATAATGTTATGTTCAGAAAAACCGTTGACTTGCCTATATTTTTTCCCACTTTGCCCCTGAAAAACAATTTTTTCCCTTCACTATTGTACCTGTAAGCTCAATTGAATTGGAAATATGTGGTAAAAGCATGTTTGACTTCATTTCTTTATTTATTTCTCAAATAAAGTCTCAAATAGTGAATTGCATAGTTCAACAAATAAAATTTGAACGTAATTAAGCTCGTTGGCATAGTCATTACACATGATTAGAGTAAATTTGTACACATATGTCCACATTAAACATGTCATATACAAATTACATAGGTGCATGTCTATTGATGTCGGGAGAAGAACCAATTCTGGCACCAAACAAAGGAATTGCCTAAGTCCATCCGGCCGACATTAACAGCACCAGGGAAATACTTATGTATATACATAAGAAAGAAATTGACCAAAATGAAGACGGAGATTGATCAAAAAATGAAGGAAGACAAGGTTTTTTGCAAAGTTAAAAACAAATCCCACAATTCCATAAAAAATGGCATTCTTCCATAGATTAAAAAAAAGGTTTAAAAGCGCAAGTGAATAACATTTCATTGAGCCCAGTTATTGCCCTTGATTCGTGACTTTTTTTTCTTCCCATTTGATTCCCATACACACCACAGCATGGGGATGACGTATAAATAATACCACCAAATTCATATACATATTGGGACCTAGAAAAAAAAGACGACCAAATATGTATGACAAGTGCTTGGATTCCCCAATGTTATATATTTTGTACACATAAAGATGAAGAAGTCCATTGTCGGCTGATTACATAAGAGTTGAAGGGGAAAATGCAACAAACAAAAGGAGTGAAGTAATGAAGCACGGAAATGACGAAAAAAGGCATTTGTCCATCATGTTTGCATATATATATGTATACCTATAAGTAAGTAATAAAAAAAAAATATGAGAGATCCCTAAATTTTAGTTTAGGCTTACTAAAAGCCTAAAAACTTATAGTTTCCCCTTATTTTTTTTGGTGTAAACTCTATCCCATTACGTGTTTGACCATTTAGAAGAAGCACCTTGATTCCTATGGTACATTCACACTCGGGGTACGTTCATCTGTTAAAATAATATGTAATAAAAAAAAAATAAACAGGGGAGGTAGACAGTGGATAGTTTAGTTGCTATTGTGTTCTTATACGAGAGTCCGGTGAAAAGTGAAATGAGGCATCGTATGTAGTAATAATTTTTTTTCCCCTTCTGTTCCTATACTATAGTAGTAGTAGTTACCTTGTGTTAAACCGACTTGGTGGTTGGAGGCACACCTGTGCTGAGGCTTTTTCTTCTTCAATAAGAAGATCATTCTCAAATAGACAAGCATAAAAAATTGCAATACTCTCCAGCTGCGTGATCCCATCCTCCCTTCGTAAAAAAATCCTTTTCTTCTTCCTTTTTTTTCTCCCTTTTGTAACTTCCCAAGCTCCGACAAGTTCCAGCTTCATTCTTTCTCGGCACTTCGTTCTGGTCGCATCCCGACTTGATTCAGTGGCCTCAAAGCATCAGTAAATCTAGTGGATCCCAACATTTTTGTGAAGTTTCGGATTATTTTTTTGGAAAAAAATTAAAACATATTTTGAAAAAAAATATTGTCTTCAAATTTTTTTAAGGAGCCATGTCTTCCGCAATGAAGATAATCAGCTGGACAATCTTCCTCTTCCTGGTGGTCCATGTTTTCTACTGCCAAGGTAGGGGTAAGCTAAAAATCTTGTCTAAAAAACTCAAAAAAAAAGTGTATATAATTATGGTACAGTTACATGGAGCTATTCTTGTGGCTGGACGACTCGTGTAACAAGTTACAAGAGTTACAACAGTTTATGTACATATTAATTGTGGAGATGTAGTTTTTCTGTATACACGTAAAGCTATAGATGCAGTGAAATATTGACTGCATACATAAAAGACGCGGGATGAATTTGTTTTTTCTTAAATTCTATACAAGTACAAGGATGTTTAAATAATTTTTTTTTTTTTGGAAATTTATTGTTTTGAACTGAATTTTCATTTAGGTCAAAATCGGAATATCAAATTAGTGGCAATGAATGGAAATCAGTACTGGTTCAGCTCCTCGTCTCCCTATGCCCCAATGCTGAATTTCCACCTGGCATATCAATACTGTCGTACTCTGGGCTTGCAACTGGTTACATTGGAAACGAAGGAGGAGGTGGATTCCATTGCGGCTTATCTCAAATCCGTGGAAGGTATGAATTCATTCCGTAATAGTAAATATAGTCAAAAAAATGCATTAGGGTATAGTATTTGGCTTGTAAAATTTAAAAACAAAAAGTGGATTTAAAAAGATGATCAAGTTTGCTGTCTATTCTTTGGATAGAAGCTCTTAAAAATGGTTAGTGATTAAGTAATTATTCCTGTTCACACTCTCTTTCCCTCAAAAGGCTGATAACCCCCAAGAAAAACAATTTTGGTACTGGATAAATACCCTTTCCAATGATTTGGCTTTCGAGGTAAATGTCCAGTAATTTTTGGAAGTTTATATAATAGCTCGAGGAATATTGATTTTCATCCATGCAAAATTTCCTGTACCTTCTCATAAGCAACTGGTTTTAAACATGTGCGTGTCCTTTATTATGTTTTTTTTTTCAATTGTTTTTACACTCATTGTCACTTTCAGTTTTCATGTCATGCAAAAGTATACAGATGATTGTAGGAATATACACATACAGATACACTTTGGAGATTTCTCTCCTTTGCTGGATGATTGTTGTATGTACTCCAAAAAATAATTATTTTCCCTTCACATCCTCTTTCATTAGTAATTGAAGTTTCAGTGCAAAAAAAAAATGTTGAAGAGGGACTATATAACTTGAGGCGATTCTTTTAAAACTCTGGTATGATTTCACCAATACTGGTACCAACACCTTGTGGGTATTAACGACTATGGACTTCAAAGAACAAAGGAAAAAATGTATGCATAGACTATTTTCAGGTTCATTAGACACGAATGACTCCAAAAAATGCAGTTGTGTGCTGAATGTACTTAAAAAAATACATGGGCAAAAACCACGTGTAATTTGCTATTTTTTTTTTTTTTGCAAACTCATAAGCATTGGATTGGATTTCCAAGAAATTCCAAAGCATCTCCCAGTATAATCTATACACTTGGCGATTTACTCAACTGACGGTCATTACTACTTCACGAAACTGCGGCTGTAATAACCACAGGTTTTTTTCCCATTTTTCCCTTCTCCATCTCTCTCCGTCTGTATTTTTTCTCTTATTTACCAACAAGGGTAGCTGTACCCGCTGATGAAGCCGATGAAATGGACGGCAGAGAGAGAGAGAGAAAGAGAGAGAAAAAAATCTCAGGTGTCATATTTCAGTCAAGTACCTTTAAAGAGTTTACGTATAAAGGAAAAAAAACACAAAATCATTGTCTACTACAGAATAAAGGATTTTTCTTTCCTTCCGAGGATAGTACACTCCATCTTAATTACGGGGTACGTGTAAAAAAAAAGATGCTCAAATAGTTAGACTGGGTACCTTTGCTTTTTTTTTTGACTGTAGGGAAGGTAAAGGAAAAACAGTGAGGTGTTCCTCTTCACCAGTAAAGCTCCTTTTTTTCACGTATGGAATAAGACAAGAAGAGAATAAGACAAAAAAGGGGTTTCTTAACCTTGACATAAGATTTATGTGTTTTTTTTTTGTCTATGAGAGGGGAAGAGGGGCTTTCGTCCTATCCTGAACATTATAAAAATCTATAATTTCCAAAACGGATATTATTTTCCCTTTCACTTCACTCCATGATATATATGTATGTATGTGACTTAACAGGAAATGCTGGGAAGGAGTATTGGACAAGTGGGAACAAATTAGGATCCGAGGACAGCTGGATATGGATGAGCTCGGGAGAACAGTTGAATGCAACCTTCTCAGAATATTGGCTCCAACAAAAACATCAAGGAGGGTCTGGGTAATAATAATTGACGAAAAAAAAAAGAAAAAAAAATATTACGTCCTTTTCCCTTTTACTATCCAGTACTTATAATGCCTTTGTCTCTTAAGGGAATGTATAATACCCTTTCACTTGCTACACACATTTCTTGCCCAATACCGACAAGAAGGTTTTTTTTATTTCTATATATGTATATAATGATACTAATAATCCCCTTTCCCCCCTCATCCCCGTCATTCTTGTCACGTTAATGAGTACTTGTTCAAAAAATTCATTTTTTTTTCTTTTAAGGATGGCGACTTTTTAGCCATTATGATTTGAACTATTGTCTTATGTTGGAGAAGAAGTGAATCTTTATCTATATATAGATTATATATAGATGTATATTTTTTAAAATTTTGGTAATAGAATCAAACAGTGCATGACGATGCAGGCTGCACTAAATAAAGGGACGGTCTTCACCCCGGAAGAATGTGCCCGTCCTCTGACGTTCATTTGTGAACAATTGAGATGCCTTTACTACAATTACCCGGTGACGCCTTTCCCTGATCCGGATGCTGAGGCGGAGATTGCGGCTCTCCGAGCCGATTTACACGTGTCAAGTTCCTCGCCATCTGAGTCACGGTAAGGTAAGAGTTCGGGTCACAATTCAAGTTCACACATTACTAATAAAAACAAAACGCCTCACAATGGAATATATACATATTAGACGTATTAGAAGGAATGATTCTGTGAGTAGTGTTGTCATGTTTTTTAAAAATTGATAAAAATGCATGGAAATACTAATAATGGAATAGGTATACTAAAAAAAAAATCGATTTTTCCCCGTGGTGGTGGTGATGACTAACATTCTTCTTCTTGTTCTACTTTCACTGTAAACAGGAGGGGAAATGAGACTGATGGGAGTTTGAATGTATGCTAATCCTCCGCAGTTAAAAAAAAATTAATTATTATTATTTATTACAATTATATATTTTTGCAGATCAATCCCTCTGGTTCATGAGGAGGACGCATTGCGTATTCAAAATTATCTTTTAAACGCAGGTACAGAGAAAGTATCTGATCTTAATCTACCTTACGCATTACGCCGACGAATCACATTAAGACCATCCACAAGTCCCATCTTGGAAATGACGACCGAAAATTCGACCACCTTCTTCTCTTCGTCTTCATCTGCGGATTCCTCCACGACTTCTTCATCTTCTTCCCCTTCCTCCGTATCTTCTTCATCTTTTGGGGTGACTGAAGGGAAAAAAGAATTACCGGTGACCACCACCAGTCCAATGAATAGCCGCCTGGTAAAGACGACGTCCACGGACGTTTGGACGTCTCCTGTTTCCCCAGATTTGAGTTATGTAACAGTAAAGAATGTTGTTGTGTCAAAATCTGAAAAAGTTTCCTATTCATCTAACTACAGCAATATCAATGGTCTCCCTTCAAGTCTTGGACAGAGGACTTATCAAATTAATAGGGCATCATCCTCACCCATCAACAATAATCCTAGTGACTTCCTCATCAATATCCCTGTGGACACAACTGGGGCTTTCCCCTCCAATATTCGAGCTGAGGCTTTTCTTATTAATCCTGAACAACAACAACAGCAACAACTCTCTCAACCGGAAGTGACGGAACCCATTTTCTACGATGACCTCACACACACTGAACAATATCATTTTGATGACACAACCGAAGTTTTCCCGGAGACTCATGACATGAATAAGGAACCACCCATTGCCGTCAAAATGTTTCAATTCCATCGGAGCAGATCTCCGGTCAGTTGGTCATTCAAACCCAAAGCCTGAGAAGAAAGGCTTGTAAAAAAAAAAATCACAATCTCTTATTTTATATGACATATCATTTGAAACAAAAATGCAATGACTTAGGTACTTACATGGGTTTAATTGTCAACCTGTAGTAGTAGTCGTAGACTTTGTTTTTTTTTAATATTTTTTGGCAAACTTTTTTTGGAGGGTTTTATATTAATTTTAATTCACGGAGGTGTTTCTCACTTCAGACTGTTGTTTTTCTATACGGCATTTATATTTATTTATGCATCTGAACTGGATCATCCACCCAAATTCCTTGTTACTCATTGTCCTCTTTGTATTTGAGGGGTTATTTTATACATTTTATACAAGATGCTAATAAGCAGTATTTTTAGTTAGTATTTATTATTAACTTTTTTTTAAGGAATTAGGATTTAAGTACTGAATGTATGCATTTCTTTCATGTTGTAAGGCGCGTGCTTTTTTTTGTATTCTTCGTAGAGGAATAATATGCCTGCGTTTCCTCCTTGTGTCATTCTCCTTCCAGACCAATTGTACTAATTATTGTTGTTGTTTGTATGCTGTGAACTGTATCATTTTTTTTTGTGTTTTTTATGTCGGTCTGTGAATTTTTTGGAAGCAATCAATAAAATATGAACGGGTCGAATTGTGGAAAGAACTTGTTTTTTTTTTTAAATTCTATAGAACGAAAAGATTATGCTTTGTTGGCAATTGCTTCTTTCATATTATATTAATTCACATTCAGAATATCAGCAACGTCTTATACAGGTCTTTTGTTGGTAAATGCATCTTAATTGTTCAATTCATTGTTTCAATAAAATATGTTTTGAATGGCCACCTCAAAGAACAAATCCGCACATAAAATACTTCGAAAAAAAAAAAAGGGTGAAAAATACCGTATTTGTTGGTGAAAGAAGACAATGCTCATTTAAAGTCAATATTCTCCATGTCCTTTGTATGACTGGATATTTAGATTCTCCCGTCCCGGAATTTTACACCCTGCCTTTTACTTGGACAATCCCTAGTATGGCGCTGCCTTTTAAATCCGAAAAAACCGAGAAAGAAAAGTCAGCCACCTAAAATGAAATGTGCACATTTGGGCACGGAAAAATTCAATTAAAAAAAGCAATTTAAATTATTGACGGTGTATAATTAATTATGAGAGTCAATTTTTTTTTTTTACAAATTGTGCACTAGACAAGCTCATATTAGCATTATTCGGTTTTTACTAAGAGCATATACCGCCCGGGTTCAATTTTGTACACAAAACGTTTTTTTTCATTGTCTCCAGCCGCTGACCACGTGGATTTCCGCGCGTCAAACAAAAATATCACCGGAGTTTTAAAGGCGGTTTTTTTTTTTTTGCGGTTCATCGGGTTAATGAATTTCACCTGTATTTCCCTGACCTTTCCACCATAAATATTGCAGTGATCAGTCCCCGTTCAACAAGCTACATATACAACAATGTTATTATAGTTATCTTCCGTAAAACTGAGCCACCCAATCGTCAAATCTGTCCTGGATATTATACATAATATACTGTATTTGATTTTGTTTGGATGGTTGTATTCCATTGAAAAACAGTGACATAACACGGGCGTTGTTTATTGTTTTAGGTTTCAAGTGCTAATAAACTGTATTTTTGTACCCTAAATAGATGTGATGTGATCTAACTTGGATCTCTTTGGGTTTGGTGACCTAAAAACATCTAAAATGTGTGAGTTGACGTAAATGTCAAGCTACATATCTATTGGATTGAATCAAAACGACTAGGAAAATACTTGGATTCGTGGTTTTCAATGTTTTTGGTGGATGAACATTTCGTTTATTGAAGGGATATAAAGTGCAGTTGATAGATAAGTTCCATCTATATTTGTTAGTTGCTTCAGCGTATTTGTCTTGAGTATATATTTGGAGATATTACACCAAGGAAAGTTTTATAGTGGAGTCCGGGTGTGAGGGAAGCTATTGAAACATGTTCAAGTTGGAAGTGTGTAATAAGATTCTCAGTGTGTATCCACGTTATTGTATGTATATATAAGTTCTACAAGGCTACTTTAACAAAGTCCAAAGAATTGTTAGTAGATTGGTTTAATAGAAGGTTCTCTGTATAGGCAAGTAAAGGACAAGGACGAAGTGGTTAACGAAAAAAAAAAAACAGAATTGATAAAGGCATTCTATATAAACTGTCGATGGAGGGGACCGCGAGACTTTATACGAAGCTTAAAATAAACTTTTGAATGTAGAATCATCTGCATTCCATGTACGTGCTGCAGCTATCAGGTTATATTAGGTAAGGCAAACATCTTGATCAAAAGGATATGACGGATCGATTAACCATCTTCTGTGTTTAATGTAACTTATTTTTTCCACAGAATATCTAATGCACTAATATTTGTGTGTTTTTTCTAATTTATTTTGTATCTATAGGTTCAAAAGTTGACCCTAAATAAAGTATAACCGAACTGAAAGTCAATTGTCATTGAACATTCTGCAGTCATGGAGTCTAGATTAGCTTACTTGAGAACTTTTATTGCCAGCCATCCGGACTTCCCGAAACCGGGTATTCTTTTCAGGTATGTAAGTGTTTTCAAGTGATTTGTTCTCCAATTAAAATTATAGTGTAACCTTAGTTTTTTTGTACGTATTTTTTGGGATGTAATATGAGGATGGGATCTTGGTTATAGGGACATGTTTCCGTTGCTTCGCAATCCGGAAGCTTTCAAAGAGTTGAAATCGGTGATGGTGGAGTACACGAAAAAGAACATTCCAGACACGGATGTGATTGTGGGGTTAGAGTCAAGGGGCTTCATCTTCGGAACAGTATTGGCCTCTGAACTTGAACTACCGTTTGTGCCTATCCGGAAGCCCGGGAAGCTTCCAGGAGAACTTTCTAGTGCAGAATACTCCTTGGAATATGGGACGGTACATGAAGTTTTGATTTGTTTCAGTTGTTGGTTATCCGTTATCCTTGACATTTTTTAGCATGAAATGACTTTGTTATAATCAAATGTGAATATTGCAGGATTCATTCGAAATCCAGAAAGATGGCATTAGATTAGGACAGAAGGTACTGCTTGTAGATGACCTATTAGCTACTGGAGGTAGGTAGATCTTGTTTAATTTATACTAAAATTAACTAGAATGTCCGTGTCGCCTACTACCGGCAAAATTTTTCTAAACAATAATTAAGATGAGTTTTGTTTTCAGGTTCTTTGTCAGCGTCTTGTGAGCTAATTGAGAACGTGGGAGGGAGAATTGCTGGTTGTTTTGTTGTGATGGAATTAGATGCTCTAGATGGAAGGAAGAAGATTAAATATCCGGTACATTCATTGCTGCATTTCTGAGGAGAAATTTATTCTTGATACTGTACATTGTCTGTGATTTGAAAATTGTTTCCATTAAAATTAATCTTCTTTACCGTGCTGAAATGTGAGGTATAAACCGATTCGAACTGAATCCTTGTATTTGTCATAGTGTTAATTGTACATTCCATTATCACCGTTAGTGCTGATTTTGATGCGTAGAGTTAAGCATTGTAGCATGTCGCAAAGACCACTTGTAATGTTATTACGCCAAGAAATTACGTTGGTTTTTGTGCGGCAAGACAATCTGAGATTGGAAGTCGAAATAAAACGGGATGTTATTTACTATTGTTTTTAACCTGGACTTCACCAAATTTATTTCTATCACAAATCTCTATTTACAAAATTCATCTGCTCTATCTACAGGATGAGAATCACGAAAACTATCAAAATCTTCAAAAACTGTAGAGTCTTGGTCGAAATCATCTTGCTCATACATATCGTGCTGAGACGTATCTGTAAAATTATTAATTGACTCATGAAGGATTTCTTCCTTTATTTGTTGCAAGAACTCTATTTCCAAAGCCTTGGCTGATTTTCTGTCAGCTTGTTCCTTCTTTCGTAATTTCATTTTTTGCAAATATTTAAGGAATTCTTTTCTTCTTTTATCAGGGTCGTCTTCGCCAATGTCCACCTCCTTGCTCATCTCAAAAGCACCATCAACAATTGTCTCTGATTTCGGGTGTTTAGATTTCTTAGTGGTCTGAAGGATCTACAGTAAATGCAAAAACCACATTACGGTAAATATACACATAGGTAAATAGTTAATACGTACATTGCTATAATGAGATGAATGAGATACTGATTTGAGCTGAATCATCCTACATATACATAAATATAAAATCTACGTAACGCTGTTCATGCTACGTCCATCACGCCCATATCGTGGCGACCGTAACGTAACGCTGATGCGATCGTAATATCAATTGTTTTCTACTATGTTGGCAATCCTTTGTAGGACCATTGATATTTCGAGAATTGTGTGGTAAATTTCATTTAAAAAGGTTAGCATATCCTATACATGAGTATAAAATCTGAATCAAGCTTTTCATGTCCGGGATGTTTTTTCATACTCGTCCGTTACGTCCGTGACGGTGGGGATACCAAGACTGCGTCGCAAACCTGGCGTCCCCTTATAGCTTTGTCGTTGCAAGTTTAATGTATTGCTCTTTGCTCAAGTTTTCAAATATTGAGAGATGATTTTGAAGGGGCTTTTATGGGAATCTTCCCGTAGGAAACATGAATGTGACAGAAATATGGAGAAACTGAATACAAGTTGTGCACAAGCAAGCCTAACACGGGTGTCTTTCATTACGTTTATAATTTTTTGCCAGCCGTAGGAGGCACGGGCATACTAGTTCTAGTTGTAGTATAAATTATGAAGACAAACCTTTTTCATAATTTTGGAGTGATCCAATCCCAAAATATCATTTCTCATTTCTGGTCCTTGCATAATTTCTTCGACAGTTTGTTGTAGAATATGATTTGCTCCTGCTGCTTCTGCAGTAGCTTTGTTTTCGGAGCTTCGCGTAAAATAATTCTTAATTACATCCTGCGTTTCTATTGGCTCGTGGTCTTCGCCAAAGTCACATTTGGCTAAGACTTGCTCCAGTTCTGTTATTCTTTCATCCACAGGATCTTTTGTAAACTGAATAGGTGGAACATTCCCAATAACTCTTAACTGAGTTAACTGATGTCTTAGTAGGCCAGCACAACGTTTCAACTCATTTTCCAAGAGTTCATCCTTCTCAGTACCACTAGGCTTCCAGTACACGATCACCAATGAGAAGTCTGGTGCTACTTTGACTCTAGTAATTATAAGTCCTAAATCTAGAATGGCAGTTCCAGCCTCTCCCGTTGACAAAATGCTAGTTATGCTCTCCAAAAATAGAACACTTAAAACTTGGACCCGGCGTTTAGATCTATTACTGTAAGTGCGAGGTACATTAATGACACTTCCTTCGGCAATGATCTTGCGAGGTTCCCGGTTGATAGTTGCATTCTGCTTCCTACCGAGTACCATAAGATCATTTCATATTAGTATACAGACATAACATCGCTGCAAGTTTCTCCCTCGTAGTTTTTGAAGGTTACAAAACTAATATTTGAATGACAAGAAAGAGTCTACAGTATATTACCTTCCATGTGTTCCTGTCATCAACTTTTTCATGAATCTAGCTTCCCGGTCAGCACCAAATCTCTCGTACCTTCCTTTGATGGAGGATTTTGTCCCTACGGACGTGTGAATATTGGCACACGCCAAACATGGAAGAACGCTAACCCTTTTCAATGACCCACCCAGCAACATTTTCCCAGCCAAAGGATTGACGAACAAAACCGGAAATATAAACACAGTTAAGTTCTTCTTGGCAGCACTGCAAAAAAAAAAAAACAATCAAAAGATGTTTTAACAAATGCAGGATACGTACAAATAATTATGGAAGCAAATTGTACAACGAACATTTTTGTTACAAAATAACAAATTTAAAAAAATTTTACTTACCTCAGAAATATGCGTACTTAATTTCTACATCACTCGATCAATACCTTCTATCATATTATAAATGGAAACTAATTTTGAACACAGTTATTTGACAACTTAATCAATTATGAATATGTTCTTGTGATCACTGATCAGATCACAAAAGGCTGAGTTTTGTATGATTTTAATTGTTCAACGTTGCTTTCACTGTTTACTATATAATTATTTTCCGTTTTCTTTTTCTGTTTTCTTCCACCCGTGTGCAATCGTGGGATTTTCAAATTTCCCACACTGTTAGCCGCGGATTCTAGTCTTCCCGATTAGTACAAAATAACAGAAGCGGCGAAACGCAGCTTGATCGGCAAAACGCCCTTCGAGCAGCAAAACTCAGCTGGAGCGCCAAATCGCCGCTGGAGCGGCAAAATGCATTCCTAGCGGCAAAACGCCTACCTTGCCGCTAAAGCGCCGCGGACTTGATCATAATCGTTGAAAGCACGACGTAATAATGAACCACAACGTTTTTTGTAAGCGTGAATAACCTCGGACAAAATCTATTAGCTGGGTCAAAATGACATCAATCCGATATTTTTATTTTATTGCAATTTTTGAACACGTCATCTGGATGAGTGTACTCCCGATATACTGATCATTGCCATGCAATGGACAGTAATTTCCTCGAAAGCAAAAAAAAAATCCAACATCCTTCCTGGCTCCCTCACTTTGGCACCGGTCCAAAAAATTTCGAATGCCAAAAGCCCATCTAAAAGCATGTATTTTCACAAGTGTCCAGAGACGAGTGGAACATATATTGACTTTTTTTCTCCAACATATACACATGTACATATATGGCTACCGCGTGTGAGAGAGACTTTCTTCTTAAATTTCCCTTTGGGGAATCACCGAAATACTACTTTAGGACATCACGTGTTTGGGGAAGTAAAGGAAGTTAAAATATGGGAGGAAATAAGCACTCACACACAAACACACATGTATTTGTTAAAGCACGTGTAATATACTGGAGGTGTCTTCCTTGAAACAGACCAAAAAGGAGTAAGGTCTCCGTAATGGCCCAACATTTCTCTCCGTTCCCCCGCTTTCACCCGGACGGACTCACATTGCATAAATTAGAAAGCCTATTTAAAATATCAGGGAAGGACTTTCTCTCTCTCTCTCTCTCTCTCTCTCTCTCTGACTTTCCCTCTCACTCTCCCGCTAATAAACTCTCCTCCACATAAGCTCCATTTTAGCTTCCGGTGACTTATCTACTTGTATGCTCGGCAATGGAGACAATATATGTTTGCTACTTAGGGAGTGAAAATTATTTTGTATTCAAAGCCTCAAATGTTTACCCCTCTCCCCATGCAAAAACTTTCTTTATAATGGATGCGTACATGTATTCACCTATGTAGTAGTTCCCTATATATAATAGCTAAGGAATATACGTATATATTCCCGGCTTTATATAATACACACATCTTTTATGCTCAGACACCCGACCGCAAAGTACTAAATAAAAGAGAAGGGAGGTAGAGGAGAGAGAGAGAGAGAGAGCATGAGAGTGAGGCTAAAAGTGAAGATTCATTTATGGCTGTACCATCAACAAGCGAAAGAAGGTCCGTGATCGTTGTAAACATTACTCATGTACTCACTTAATTGTGTACACATAACCAGACTTTGGTAGTAGTTACCATGATAGGGGTAGTAGCGGGACCAATTTCCCGGGGAAAGTGCTAAGCTTTGATTAGATTTTGCTTGCAAACAGGGAGTTTTTGGCTCTTATCCCTTTTATAATACGTTTTTTTTGGAGGCCTTTCTACTACCCATTTCCCTCCCCTTGTGAAAAATAGGAACAACAACCACCATTATCGTGGATGGTACCTAGTACTACAAAGTACAACTTGTAAATGGTGGTAGTGTGTATAAAAGAAAGTCAAAACTATGTACTTTCACTTTACATGGGATGTTACTACATCATTTCATAATGGGGAGGAAAAAGGCTGGTTTTTTGAATGTATTTTTGTTGGGAGGAGGAGGAGGGTGGTAGTGAGTGAAAGTAATAGTAATAATAGCACGTACATTGTGTATGTATAGTTATTTTTGAAGAATGTAATCACAATTTCAGACCATAAATTACGGATATGGCAGACATGTTCACTGATAACCAAGTCCCACTCATAACTTTTTCCATCCCCCCTACCAGGAAAAAAATAGAAGGGTCCTACTACTACAAGTGAATTGATTGATTACCAGCACACTCATGGATGGCAAGTGGTACTATAAATTAAAAATAATCCTCTGGTTCCAGATACAATAAAAGTACTTGGAGAGAGTGAAAAGGGGAAAAAGACAAGGAGCAAAATAAACACTGTTGTTTTCACTACCAATTTTTTTCTCTCTCCTCCTCTCTATGCCAATAACGTAGTCGGTTTGGGTGTTGAGGGTTGAAAAAAATACATGGTAGAGAGCAAATCTTTCTTAGATTACTTTTATACAAGTCTCCTTTTTCTTCCCCCTCTCTTTCTCTCTCTCTCTCTCTCTCTCTCTCTCTCTCTCTCTCTCACTCTCTCGCAGAATGCCCCAGTGAATAAGTTGGTGTAGAAGAAGTGGAGTAAGGAGTGAAGGAATAGTGGTATAGTAAACCATATTGTCCTCCAACTTGCAACATGAGAAAGGAACTCATGTTAGAGCACAACAATTTGTTACAGAGGAGATAAGATATAGACTTTGAGAAACAAATAAACAAATAAGTCTGGAAACGTAGGTACTATAAGGCCAAGTACAAAATTGGGAGGGTGTATTACGTACTACTATAGTACAGCATCTTTAATTCAGCATAGGTATATGGAGTGCTCCTATAAAGGTACAGGAGAGACTTGTATGCACTTCGTGTGGCAAAATTTATTTGATTCTAAAATGTAGGTTAGGTAATGTGCTGAACAAGTGTGGAAATTGAAAATGATAAATTGCTCTGTGTCCAGAGACTATGGATTCTAACTTTCACTTACAATTAGTTTAAAATTGGTTTACTGTAACACAACCAAGAAAGATGAGGGGGGAATCTGGAGGAACATTCTCATCCTTCTTTCTCTCCTCGGATTTTGCTTTCTCTCTGTTTTTCTCTTTTTGCTCAATTTTTACTTTCCCTCTGTCTTTCTCTCTTTGCTCAGTTTTTACTTTTTGTCTTTGTCTCTCTGTATTTTCTAAGGCTTTACTTCCTCTCTATCTGTCTCTCTCGCTTTCGTCTGTTTTTATTTCTCCTTGACTATCTCTCATTCCTCACTTTTTATTTTCTCGCTCTGTTTTCTCGGTTTTTAATTTCTCTCTCTGTCTCTCTCTTGCCTCAGTTATCTTTCTGTATCCCTCTCTTTTTCCAGGTTTTACGTTCACTCAGCCTCTCTTTTCTCACTTGGCACTTTCTCTCTCTGCCTCTCTTTTCTCACTTGGCACTTTCTCTCTCTGCCTCTCTTTTCTCACTTTGTACTTTCTCTCTCTTTCTTTCTTCAGGTGTTGCTTTCCCCGTCTCTCTTTTTTCTTCAGATGTTACTTTCTCGGTCTCTCTCTTTCTTTCTTTAGGTGTTACTTTCCCTGTCTCTCTTTATTTCTTCAGGTATTACTTTCGATGTCGCTCTCCGTCTTTCCTCAGTGTTTATTTTCACTCTCTCCTCAGTTTTTACATTCTTTCTTTCAATCGCTGCGCGTCACTCCACCGCTATCTCTTTCTTGTTCCCTCTGCCTCTGTGTCTGTCTCTCTCTCCTTTGTATTCAACGTCGTAAGGGTTAAACATAAGGTGTGAGACAGTTGCAAGAAATACATGGGAAGAAAACATTATTACATTGTGTCTCCGCACAGTACTGTCAGACCTACATAATAGGACTTGTTACCTTTGCAAAATCTGCCTTGATTTATTCCACCCTGGGAGTCCCATACTTCTTCCTTCCGTGTAATACAATCAGGGAAACTTATTAAAAACACTTTACGTAATAGATAATTCTTGCTCTCCTCCACTCAAAACTCCCCTTGAGAGCTCTGTATATACCCATTTACTCTGGTGGTGGAAAGTAAATAATCATAATCCCCCCTCCACAGCAATTTCCGTCTTTGCACCAACGTCGGTGATTGTTGACCCAAGACAAAAGGGAATGGAAGGGAAACTAAAGGGCAAAAAAAAAAGGGATAATGGGAGGAAATAGAAGAATGAAAGAGGAGAAAAAAAAGTTTTTCACTCTGACAAAATAGCACTCATTTCTTTTAGTAAAGTGTGTGTGAACAATACGTTCCCTCCCCAACTCTTTTAATAGAAGTGTGCGTCTCTCTATGAAGATAGTACAACTTTTGACATCAACTCTCAATATTAGGGACGTTCAAGAGAAGAAGTTGGTGGTAATTTCAGTATTATATCACTGCTTAACTCACCCTCCAAATTTCTCCTTGTGGAGGGCCGTCATTTTCGGGGAGGGGAGACTTTTTCCTCCCCTTATGAACAACTTCTGGATGCTCTATGGGTCTATTTTTACTCATATATTAAATACTATAACAACACACACAGCCCCAGTCCTTATTCTGGGTTTAACTCACATACCATGTGTATAAGCTACACACATAAAATACGTATGTGCTCACAACGTATAAATTCAATATTTTGTTTCCGTTCCACTTGAAATCCAATTTTATGTTTTTTTTTGCAGCTTAATTATTTCTATTACGACGACTACTCCCGTACCATATAGCAGCGGGATCTATTAGGGGTTACACAAGCAACACACCTTAAAAATTTGTGCCACTATAAAAATTCCATAAAAGTACCAGATTTCCATAAAGATAAGATAATAAATTCTCCTAATGTGTTTCCCCCTTACAAGTACCGAATGGAAGAAGCTTTCCCACGCAAGAGGAAACAAGGAATGGATGGAGGGTGAGAATAAAAGCTTAGAAGTAAGAATAAGAGAGAGAGAGAGAAAGACAGAGAAAGTAAGGGAAAGATGAGAGAAAGCTGGAGAAGGAAAAGAAGAAAAGAAAGAAAAGGGCCGATTAAAGCATGAAGACGTCCAACTACTATTTAAACAACGATAAAACATATTATGACTGTCCTACTATCACCACCCAAACAAAGGGTAAAGAGAGAGTGTACCAAATAGAAGGAAAGAGAGAGAGAGTGCGAACGAGATAGTGAAAGAGAGTGAGAGAGAGAATGAAAGAGAGAGAGAGAGAAAGGAAGTGGTGAAAAAAATCTGATAATTCAAAAAGATCGTCCCGTCCAGTGGCTTCTCTGTAAATGTTGTTGCACAAGATGAGAAAAGAGAGAGAGACCCAGGAAAACAGAGAAACAGTATTTCCTAGGAAAAGAAATAAAGTCGAAAGAAAAGAGAGCATATGACACGCGTCGTAAGAGTGCAACTACCCTCTCTTTCTTCGCAAAGCATTGCCCCGAACCAAAAAGTATTGTGTTTTTGTGTGAGGGGAAAGTACAGAGAGAGTCCGAGAGAAAGTGAGTGAGGGTGAAAGAGAGAGAGAGAATGGCAAGAGTGAGAGAGAGAGAGAGAAAAAAAGGAAGGAAAGTAAGAGTGAGATCCAGAGAAAACTTCACGGATGAAGTTGGAGCGTGTTTAGTACTTTGGCCACGGCTGAGCTGTACAGTCACCCAAAACTTTCTCTGGCTTCTCTCTCACTTTCCCCTCTGAAGAGTTCCCGCCTATACCCTCACCACTTAAATTGTGTAAAAGGATTTCCCAACTTTAACCAACACCAAAAAAAAAGGACAAGAAGACGTCGACGACGAAGAAGAGGAAAAGAGGCTTGGAAGAGAAAAAAAAGTCTTTAGAACATCTACTTTTAAAGCCACTAATACACACATACACTATTACACAGTCAGCCAGGAGAAGAAACAACAAAGGCATACCTGTTGCAAAAAAAAAAAAGTGCGTGTGTGAGAGAGTCAGATGTCCACACGGAGGGACGACGACATCCATTCTCATAAAAAATAATAACTGTCTCCAAAAAAAACCAGATTAATATCTCCCCCTCCTCCCCTCTCACATACCTGTCTTTAATATAAAAGCCTCTATAATTCATTACGAAGGCCTCCCTCCTTTTCTGCCCACAAAAACTGACATTCTATCAGCTTCCAAAAAAAAAAGAGGGTAGTCCCAAGTGGTACATTTAATGTGACAAGTTTTTCTTTGCCTTTGTATACAACAGTTTGAGCGGACAATTAATCATTTAGGTGTATAGAGGAGAGTTTACGTTTTTTTTTTGTCTTTACACTTTCCCCCATCATCATAGGTCCCTAAGTGGGTATATATCCCATTAGATTATTAGCCGTAACTAGTACTCTTAAAAAAAATATAATCTACACACACGGAACTTTATCGAGTAACCTATGGTGTATTAAATTTTTTGCTCCGGTGAATGGCTTCCTAAATATTTGCGCCAGTGATTTTCCAGGCGACTACAGTGACTATAGGTTACACAATTTACAAGGATGTACGTGTAGGTGTAAATAAACTGGGGCTTTTTTTAAATTTATTTTAGCATAGGCATTCCCTAGGACGTACTAAATTGTTCTTATTAAAACCAAAAAACAAAAGAAATAGGGGAAGAAACAGGAAAAAAGGCTTAAAGAGACACACACACGCTTTCACACAATTACACAAGGCAATATGTCCAGAGTCACGCTGTACAGTGCTATTATTGTCGCTTTCCTCTCCCTGGAAGTGAGGAGGTCGTCGGCAGCTGAAAGAATCCCAATTGGTAAGTCTGCACATGTTTTTCATCTGCAATGAATACAAATAATAAAAAAAGGGATAATAGTAATAACAATAATAAGAACATAACAAAAGGGATACCCCCCTCCTTTGGTCCACTGACTATTTCCGTATACAGCCCGTCCTTTTAGGACTTGGTGGAGCTCCTCGTACGCAATAGATTTTCCCGGAAAGGCAGAGAGCAAAAGTGTCAACACGTATATAAATTATTGTTAGAGTAAATACTGGAGAGAAACAGAACGAGAGAGAGAGGGACAGAGAGAAATCTTCTCTCCCCAACTATTATATAGCAACAGGGAGAAATGCGAGGAGTAGTAGATGGGAAAATAGTAGGGAAAAAGCAGGGAAAAAAAACCCAGATTTCATCCTGCCTTGTTGGTCCTTTCACATTAGTGGACCATGGGAGGGAGCATTTATTTTCATTAGGTGGAGCAAAATAACAATAAAAGCACCTTGCTTAATACCATTTCCTCCACCATTCATATGATACTCTCGTGGGGGAGTTTGTATGGAGGTTTGATTATTAATTTTTTCTCTCTTTCCCTCTCTTTCTCTCTTTTTCTATCTCTCTCCCTCTCTCTCTCTTGCTCTCTCTCCCTCTCTCTCTCTTTTTCTATCTCTCTCCCTCTCTCTCTGTTTCTCTCTCTCTCGCTCTCTCCAAGCCTTTATGTAAGACAATCCTCCTAAAGTGTTCCTAGTGCCTTGAAGCGTGGGGTGATGAAAAGTAATTTTATTTTATAAAACGTTTCCTTCTTGCGTGAACAATTCTTATTGAAAAATAAAATTACAGTGAAGAGATTTTTTTTACATGGACTACTACTACTGCTCTTTCTCTTCCGCTCTCTCTCTCTCTCTCTGATGCTCTATTTACATTGCAATGTCTATACAGTATCGGCTCGTTAGATAGCTGCCAGGGAGAATTTGTAAAGGAACGCATCCCCGGAGCAGGAAATTAAAATTCGGGAAGAGTTGAGTACACACACGTAGTGTTTTGTGAGAGGAAAACACTGGGAGAAAGGGAGAGAGTGAAAGAGAGAGTGAGTGAGTGAGAGAGAGAGAGAAAGAGAGAGAGAAAAGAGATGATGGAAGCACGCATATTGCGCCTGAATCGTTTGAGACCTAAATCATATGTTTGCCGTTGTAATTACCCAGAACAAAAGGGAGAATATAATATCACAATATTGTAGCACGGCAGCCCCTTTCTTTCATAATGTATAAGTTCTCCACTCATATGCTCCAAGGGAAAAAGAAGAGCAAATAATTCATGGGTGACGGGTCAAACTCACACATCTTCCATTTGGACTTAATTTACACATGCAATATGTAATGTCATGTTACATAAATGTGTGTGCACATATGTAAAAAAAAAACTTTGCCAACACATCCCACGTAATTTAAATGGGTAGAAGAAAAACTGGGGATTTTATAATTTACTGCACCCAGCTGACTTGCTGGCGTTGCGACGGGAAGGAAGGGCAGGGCGGTGTTGGTAAATACAAATAGATGCACATGTGAAAATATGCAATTCTTCATTTTGGGGGAAAGGTCCGGGTGTTTTTAGGATCTCTGGATTCTAAGGGTTAGGGTATTTATCACGGAGGGTGGCTCCTTGCAAATATTTGGTTAGGCACTGCATCGTTGAAGACTTTGTAAATACACGTGTGTGAGGCTCCATTAGTGCCCACAACACTTGCTGTACCCGGTATGTCATTACAAGCTGGGTCATTTCCCTTGTTCGGCAGATGTACATGAACAAACCAGGTTTTGGGATCCTGCAGCTCTCCGACTTTGAGGTAATTCTCATTTGTCGGGGATAATTTTGTTTTAAAGCCCGGGAATGTTCATGCACATACATTTGTAATTACGTGTGTTGGGGGTGCCAAAATGCATTTTATTCCCTAACCCAAAAGTTACAGCAAGAGGACAAATATTTCTTTTATTGCGGATCTAACTGCAAATGTCCCGTATTAATCCGACAAAAATTGATCAAGTTAAGGGGATTTGAGCAGGAAATAGAAATCAGTTTCTTGAAACAAAATCTATTTATTTGATTGTCTCTAAAGGTGGAAGGTAAATTCAGTAGAATTGTTTTTATAGGATTTTTCGAATAGATTTGCATTATCTGTACAAAATGGACTTTTCCCTCATTTTCACTTCTTGTGAGTTTGGCTGGCTATAGGGGGTAAAAGGGATTTTGGGACCCAGTGCATATGCGTTAATGAACGTGAGTATTTATTAGTGAGTAACTGGAATAGTGAAGAAACTTTGACTACCAGGAAACCACATGTGTTTATTCTTTTGAAGTACGCAGAATGTATATTTTAATGTGGTTTTAATTTGATTTTGAATTCACATTTGAGAAATGTGTAACATGTAGTTCTTTCCTTCTGCTTCCATTTCATTCATGCGGGCTAATTTCCCAGCAGAACCTAAGAATAGTTTGGGCTTAAAAATTTCCCAAGCTATTTTCCCGTGTTTAAGCTGACATTATGTCTTAACATGTTTGTCTCTCGGCTCCTATATTTTACTTGCACCGTCGCCTTTTAGTATTTTTATCCCCCAAAATATTTTTTTTATACAATTCTTCCTAATTTTATCCTGCATTCATTTGCCTATTTATTTCCTTGAACGTTTCTTGCCATCGTTGTTTACTTTAGCAAAAATGTCACCAATTTTGTCTGCCTATTTTATTCTTCTGAATTTTGGTGGTTTCATCATATTTGTGAGTAAATGCGGTCTTGCACTGACCATTGTCTTAGATTTATTTTTCACATTACGTTTGAGTCCTTCCAGAAAAGCCAACTACTAATTAAAATATGAATTTGTCCCCTAAAGAATCAGTAGGTAATAGGGAAGTACCCATGTAATTATTCCAAGCTGTCGGAAGCACTTTCACCCTTGGTCTACCCTGAAACAGCAAAGCCCTAGGAGGGTTGTGGGTCAGAGGGGAAACCCCGGTTTTTTTTTATCATTATTATAACCCAAATGAATACTGGTAGGTGTCCTCAGATTCTCAGGAGGAAATAGGATAGTAAAAGCTTAGGATTCATTCCCACTATAAGGAGACACATATACATGCGTATGTAATATGTACCCGGAAAAACGTATATGAGAATTGTACCAGAAAACACGAGAAGCTTCACGTGTGTGCACCTCACACAACGCAACGGTATGATTGAAGATGCAATCATGTGGAGCCGAAGAGTGGGACGCTCTAGAGGAGGGAAGACAACAACATGTAAATTTCATAAATGAAAGTTAGGACCAAAGTCTTACAAGGAAAATAAAATGATTATGTAAAACCTTCCGAGATGAAATTCCCTTACAGACGTCAACTTCATCTCCTTTTCTTCCTCCTTTCCCTCCTTGGCAATGCAACATCATGCCAAGGCTACCTCACCCTCCAAGACAGTAAAGATGGGGAGGTGTGCCGAAGGTAGGAAGGGGAGGTAGGTGGGTTCTGGTTGTAGCTTAAGTAATACTGGGACTACTAGTACCTTTGTTGTAGTAATAGTCGCCTTTCTTCCTAAAGTAATTCTTCCGTGAGGAAGAGAGAAACGTGAGAAAAAGGGAAAGAGCCCGAAAGAGAAAGGAACATAGAGAGAGATAGAAGGAAAGAAAGAGAGAGGGACAGTAGGAAATAGAGAGCGGGAACGGCAGAGAAACGGGCGCAAACAAAATAGAGATAGAGAGAGAGACATAGAGAAGAAGAGCAGCAGTGAAAAAATAGAAAAATATTGAGAAGCTATTCAGAGAGAGGGCGACAGAGAAATACAAAGAAAGATAAGCATAGAGAAGGAGAGAGAAAAATAAATAGAGAGAACGACAGAGAGAAAGAGAGAGAAAAATAAATAGAGAGAAAGAGAGAGAAAAATAGAATGAGGGAACGATATAGAAGAGAAGAAGAGATAGAGAAATGGAGAAATAGAATAAGTGAACGACATAGAGGAGAAAGAGAGAGAGAGAAACAGAGAGAGAAATGGAGAGAGAAGGACAAAGAACGACAGATAAAGTCCAAGACCGACGGAGACGGCAACAGAGAGAAAGACAGAGAAAAACTGAGAGACAGGGAGAGGACGACAGAGAAAGACAGAGAACGAGAGAGGCAGAGAGAGGACGACAGAGAAAGAGAGAGAGAACGAGAGAGAAAGACAGAAAGAGAAGGAGAAAGAGGGACTGAGAGAGAAGGAGAAAGACAGAAAGAGAAGGAGAAAGAGGGACGGAGAGAGAAGGAGAGAGAAAGACAGAGACTGAGAGAGAAAGAGAGAGGCGGATAGGTGATGCGAAAGTGTGTTGGGGGTACTTTTGCTCCCTCAGAGGGAAGTACAAGGGAGGGAGTGAGGGAGATCTAAGGAAGTAATAAGACTAGTATAGTGAAGACAGAGTGAACACCATTCATTTAATTCAATTTCGTCCGAACACTGCTTTCACTTTTGCTTCACTCACTCACACACACACAAGGTTCCTTGTTGTTATGCAGTATGAATTATGACCCGGGTTCATCCTGCCCTCCTCTTCCAGTCTCTACTTGTTTCACCAACTTCCTTCAAAGTCCCGTCTCCTTTCTTTTTACTTTCTCTCTCTCTCCCTTGATTCCTCCTCTCTCTCTCTCTCATCCTCATATCTTTTTGGTTACCTCCCCTCCGACTACTTCTTAGGAATAACAAGAGTTGGGACCACGCTACCCCAAGTTATTTTACACAACTCAAACTACCCGTGCTTTCACGGTGTACTGTCCTAGGATAAAGGGCGTGAAGAAACACACGGGGTTACGGGAATCTTATATAGATATTTCATATGAGTTAATAATACCCGGGTACTCTGTTACATTTCAAACCTTCTCTCTCTCCCTCCCATTTTTTGTTATTGCACTCCGCCGTTCCTTTTTTTATTTTGCACTTTTTTACCTCTCAATTTCTCTCTGACTCTCTCTCAAAATTTCTTGCGATTTCTCTCTTTTTTCCCATTCTGATTTTTCGTTATTTCCTTTTTCTCTGCCTTTTTTTTATTACTTCTCTCTTGCTCTCTCTTGTTTTCACTTTTCTCTCTTGATTTCAACTTTTTTCTCTTTTCCACCACAGTTTCTCACCATGTGTCTTTTTTTCTCCTTTCCCTTTTGCATTTTTAAACATTTCTTCCCATTTTGCTCTCTGTTACTCATGTTTTGTCTTTCTATTCATCCAAATTTCTCTCTATCTATCCTCTTAATTTCTCTCTATTTTCCCTTTCGTCATCTCTGCATTTTTCCTCTTGATTTCTCTGTATTCTTCCTGTTGATGTCTTTCTATTTTTCCTCTTGATTTCTCTCTATTTTTCCTCTTGATTTCTCTGTATTCTTCCTGTTGATGTCTCTCTATTTTTCCTCTTGATTTCTCTGTATTCTTCCTGTTGTTGTCTCTCTATTTTTCCTCTTGATCTCTGTTTTCCCGCCATTTATTTCTATTTGTTTCAGTTTCTCTCTATTTGTTTCAATGTGTCGCTATTTGTATTAATTTCTTTCTATTTGTTTCAATGTCTCGCTATTTGAATTTCTCTCTATTTGTTTCAATGTGTCGCTATTTGTATTAATTTCTCTCTATTTGTTTTAATTTCTCTGTATTTATGTATGTATATTTCAATATTTCCGGCATTTGTTTGTTCCTCCTTTGTATTTGTCTCTGTCTTTCTTTCTATTTCTGTATCAATTTTGTTGCTCTTTATCGTCCTGCATTCCTCCTCATTTTCAGTTGCTCACTTTTTTCGACCCTGTTCTTTCCCCCTTGTCGGTGTCTTGAGGATGGGCATCCAGTGTACTCGAGGACGTATGTATTTCCCCGGGTACATGACTACAATTCATATACGTATACCTATACATTTATTGAAGGGAAAGTCCTCGTGAAAGCAAGGAGTGCATACGCGTACAAAATAATAAAAAACTTCAAAGGTAGTCCCATTTATCAGATAACACGCATACGTAGATATAAAACATTTTGCGATTTACTTCCTTTACTCGCATCCATCATATCTCTTCCTTTCCCTTTGGTACTGGTAATAGTGAGAAGGCGTAGTAATATAAAGAAGAAAAAAAAGGACCCAACAAGAAAAAAAATTCTTTTCACTCGTAATAATTTTGGATACCTCCTTCGTCTTCTTCGTTTAACCTGGAGAAAAAGTAGTAAGTTCCTTCTTGAGAGAAGCAATACTTTTTTCTTCTGGGGAGTCCATGTAATATTTTTGGAGCGATACGCTCTCACACTCCCACACACTTAAAATTCTTGTGAAGAATCTAAGTCTCTCGCTTCTTTATCATTCTACCTCTGTCCTACATTTCGAATTATTTATACGCACGTAAAACGCTCATTTCTGAATAATGGGCTACAGATTAACTGCCGAGTGATAATTTCCACTCTGGTTTCTTTTCTCTTTTTCTTCCACCGCCCCTCGCAAGAGCGAGTCTACCTTCCAACGGAATCATATTTTTTTTGGTCCCGAGTTTTATTTTTTGCTGAGGAGGAAGAATATTATAAGAGTAAGTTTTTCTGGCCCTCCATTCTTTTTTTTTACGGGGGGCGTGTATACATACATATGACGGTATATACAGGAAGATATGCACTATTCATTTTCTCCTACTCTAATCTTCATTTCTGCTTCTTTTCCCACACTTTTGTCTTCTCTTTTCTACCTCTCTAACTTCTTTTGTCTTGGCTGGGCACGTGCAAGACTAATTTTTATGATTGTATCCCGCTTTTCCTCTCTCATTTTCTCTACAGCTTACTGCCTAGGTTTTTGCTTTCTCTCTCGCTTTATTTTTCGCTTTTGATATCAGCCCCGTTTTCTTACTTTCTCTCTCTATTTCTTACTTTCTCCTTCATTTTCTTGTTTTCTCCGTCGGTTTTTATTTTATTCGTCGTTTTCTTACTTGCTCCTTCATTTACTTAGTTTTTCTGTCGTTTTTTTAGTTTTTTCGTCGTTTTCTTACTTTCTACTTAATTTTCTTAGTCCCTCAGTCTGTTTCTTAATTTCGCCTGCATTTTCTTAGTTTCTCCGTCCTTTGCTCACTTTCTTACTAATGTGCTTAGTTTCTCTGTCGTTTTATTTCTTTCTCCTTCATTTTTTTTTAGTTTCGCCGTCGTTTTCTTACTTTCTTTCTCATTATCTTATTTTCTTCCCCATTTTCTTACTTCCTTTTTTACTTTCTTATGTTATCACTTTTTTGTTTTACTTTTTCCTTCGTTTTGTTACTTTCGCTCATTTTTTTAAATTTCAGACTCGTTTTTCTACTCGCTTGCTATTGCTTTTTCTTTTGTTATCTTACTTGATTTATTGGGGATTTCCCGTTTTTATTTATTTTTATTGATTTCACCGACTTTTTTGCTTGCACTCTTTCCCTTTTTTGCTTTCTCTCACTCCCTTGAATTCCCCTCTTCCCGTCCTACTTTCTGATTCTATCTCTGTCTGGGACTTTCTCTGAATCTCTATTTTCCCAGTCACTCTTTAATTCTCTCTTGATTTCTGTATCTGCCCGTCCCGATTTCTCTCTTGCTGCTTCTTTCGCTTAGTAGCTCTTTGTTTTTTTGTCTAGCACACTTTTTTATTTCTCTCAATCCCTTCTCATATCCCTTTTGCTCTTGCAAATTTGCTTTTCCCCTTGCCTTCTTTATCTCACGCTCTCACTATCTCACTCGCTTTCTTTCTTCCCCGTTCCTTTACTTCGTCCTCCTGCTTCTCACTAAATGATTACAAATGGGAGCAAGATTAAAAAATCAGTGGATCTTAAATTATTACAGCGGAAGAATTATAGCATTTCTCTCCCCCAGGGAGAAATTTTGCATGTGAAAGAACCTGGTTATAAAAATAGTCTTTTTCTTCTTTCTTCCATTACTATTTAATGAAGATTAAATGCTGGGAAATAAAATTACCCACTTTTTTTTACAAGTACTTAAGGACACTCTAAAAAAAGGAGGCATCAAGTTTTTTTCTTGATTAGGATCTGTCTCAAAACAAATGTTTCATTGAAGGTATGTGACCAGTTTGGATGACCGAACAAGGAAATCCTACCTTTTAAGTCATTTTATATTAATGTTTAGATTTACATAAAAACGAGGATGACGACACCTTTAAAATTACTTACAGCAAAGCTTTTCTTTTTACGCAAGATTTCTTGTATAGTACCAAAATGTATTACGTCTTCCCACGCCCTTGGGGTAGTTTCAATAGCAGTGTGTAATAAAAAAAATATTGGGAAATGGCACACCTAAAAAAAAGAAAGTCGGAAGAGAAGTTAGAAAGGACATAGTTTATGATTAGTATTATTCTTTAAAAGACATTTCCATCCCAAATTGCCTCATACTTCAATTCATCCCGTAAAAAAAGTCTTGGAAAGACGAAGGACGAATGAAAAAATAAAAATGAGAAAAGACTCCAAACTCCATTTCTCTGCTTCCATGTCGTAAGTACGGGCTGTGCAGGAGTCGCAAGCAAATTTAAAAAAAAAAAAGAACCACGATGAAGAAACCGTGTTTGTTTCTCTTTGTCCCAGTAAATATCTCATACCTATATATGTAGGCCCAAGGAGACAACAAAAATGTATTTCCTGGGTAAATAAAGACATACGCGGGATGTCAGGAAGTTGGCACGTCCAAAGTATTCATCTTGGAAGGGTGAGCAAATCTGTTGTGAGGGTTAGTCTTCTTATGTCCTTTACTACTTTCTACACTGAAATGAGCTTTCCCTCGTTGGTGTGTACAAAAGAAAGGTAGAACGTATATACATATGTATATACATTATATAGGAATATGAGAGGGGAGGACCGACACTACTTACTTAGTTGTTCCGGTGGTGAAGGGTAAAATAATACGTAATTACGGCCCCTACCTCACGAAAAAAGGGGAATGCCTGTCGCCCAGGAAATATTCATGAATCAAGGTGAAGAAAGGGAGAATTTATGCCTTTTTCTCATGCCTCCGACAGGCGCCGGGGAACGTAGTGGGGAGCAGCCGAGGAAGATTTCGAAATGCAGGGAAGAGGGTGTGTGCACAGAACTGAGGGAGAAAGGAATATAGCAACCCAGAAATGCAAACTGTACCAAGAGAAACAACAATTATTAGGAAGAGGTAGAACGGAAAAGAGGGAGGAAAATCAGAATGGGACAGAAATAATAAAGATACCAAATAAAAAGACTGAATAAAACACTGAGAAAAAACGACAAAAAGACAAATGTCAGTCAGAGGAAGTGACACTATAGCAAAGTCAAACCACGAAAGATAAAGGGATCACAAAGGGAAAGTCAGGATAAAGGTGAGAGACAAATTATAAACAATAAATTTCAAATTGCTAAGAAGTTACACTAATAAGGCAGTGTACTTGGATGACTGGGAGAAAGAGATGTTTCAGTAATAAAGAGCAGGAGGACACCGTGAATTGTGGATAAACAGTGTTTAGCCTTTCTTTAGTCACTTCTATGGCAAAACTCAAGAACAACACAAACAGGGAGAGACGTGAATTAAGGAAGCAGAGATACATGAAGAAATATAAATACAAGAAAGAGACCGATGAATAGAAACCTGGGAGACAGAATAATAGAAGAAAGATAGAAAGATAGTAGTAAGAGAGATGAATAGAAAAAGAGACAGATACAGAGGGGCAAGAGAGATAAATGAAGTGACACAAGAGAGAGAAACAGGTACATAAAAGAAAGAGACGGACAAATATAAGCAGGAGAGAGCTAAATAGAAAAAAGAAACAGATACATAGGAGCTAGAGAGACAGGTGAAGACAGGTAAGCGAGAGAGACGGAGGTAAATAAAAAAAGATAAATACAGAATACAGCAATAGCTAAAGCTGAAGAAAAGAAAGAGATATATGTAAATAAAGCAAGAGGTAAAGTTGAAGCGAAGAAAGAGACTGAAAAACAGAGCAAGACAGGCAGATGAAGAGAAGAAAGAGATAAATAAAGCAATAAATAAAGATAAAGAGAAGAAAGAAAGAGATAAAGCAATAAATAAAGATAAAGAGAAGAAAGAAAGAGATAAAGCAATAAATAAAGATAAAGAGACGAAAGAAAAACATAAAGCAATAAATAAAGATAAAGAGACGAAAGAAAGAGATAAAGCAATAAATAAAGATAAAGAGACGAAAGAAAAACATAAAGCAATAAATAAAGATAAAGAGACGAAAGAAAAACATAAAGCAATAAATAAAGATAAAGAAAATAAAGAAAGAGATTAACTAATAAATAAAGATAAAGAAAATAAAGAGAAAGAGGTAAGGCAATGAATAAATACAAAGAAAATAAAGAAAGAGGTAAAGCAATAAAGAGATAAAGAGAAGAAAGAAAGAGATAAATAAAGCAAGATACATATGAATAGAAGAAAGAAAGAGACAGACAAGTAAAACAAGATACACACCAAGAGAAGAAAGAGACAGATAGATACAGCAAGATACACACGATGAGAAGAAAGAGACAGATAGATAAAGCAAGAACGAAAGATGAAGAGAAGATATGGACAGATAAATAAAGCAAGGGAGACATGAAGAGAAGAAATAGCCAGATAAATAAAGCAAGGGAGACATGAAGAGAAGAAATAGCCAGATAAATAAAGCAAGGGAGACATGAAGAGAAGAAATAGCCAGATAAATAAAGCAAGGGAGACATGAAGAGAAGCAAGAGAGACATGAAATGAATAAAGAGACACTAGTGAAAGGTAGCCCGAGGGAAAAATGAAGAGAAGCATTCGTAATAGGTTAGAAGCAGCAAGTGAGAGTGCACTTCCAAAAAAGACACATTCCAGGTGGGTGAAAGTCAAAGAAAGGAAGAGAAACGTACAAAAAATGAAGGTCATGAAGAAAGCAAAAGAGAGTTAAAGAAAGAGCGGGGCCAGAGAGAGAGAGAAAATATGGGAAGTATACACAGAGAGAAAAAATCAGAGGGAAGGAATAAAGTGAGAGTTGGTAACAGGAGAAAGTGAAGTAAGGGAAAAGGAGATGAGAGGAAGCCGTAGTAAAGAGGGAGAGAGATACTTTCTCAAACTTCCCCTCTCCGCTCCCATCATCGCTTCAACTTTTTTTCCCCCCGTGTGAATGATGGTTGTCTTTTTCTCGTAGTGGCAGTATTAGTGCCACTAGGAGAAAGAGAAGCCAAGGGAAAATGTTTGCGGGGGCTAGGATGATGGGGAGAGCCATTATTACCCATATGACACTCAAGCAACTCAGGCCGTCACATATTATCGTCATAAAAACCTAGAATTTTCTCCTTCCTCTCCTTTCATGCATATATCGTATACAACATCCTCCCTCTCATCCACTCATTCCCTTTCCCTCTCACTCTCCCTCCCTTTTACAGTACATTCTCCAACGACACACACACACACCCATTCCCTTATTTCCTTTTAAAAATGTTTGCATACTCTCTGTACTGTGAGGGTTGTTTGGTAGTGGTGTGGTGTCTACTAAATTATAGACTATTTTTGAAAAATGTACCACCCGTTCCTCCATTTTCCTCTTCCTCTTCATCCTCTTTTTCACTTGCACTCACCATGGCAGTAAGTTATTTTTTCTTAGGCAGTAGGGAATAACACATAACAAGGGAAAAATGTGTGTGTGTGGGGGGGGGGAGGTTTGAAAAAAAAAAGAGATGGATGCGGAGGAGAGTGAAGAAGGAATAATAATAGTGCTTTATCTGTCCTTACCTCCTGTCTCTAACGTATGCCTTTTTTTATGACTTTCTCCCTCCCTCCTCTTTGGAGGAACAAAACATGTATGTATGGCAATAATAGTAATAATAATATATTCATCTCAAAGAAATAAATGGTCTTCCCTTCAACGCGTCCTCAATTCCTTTCTCCGTCCCTCTGTCCCTCTCTCTCTTTTCTCTCTTCCTCCCGCTTTCTCTTTGTCTAATTCATGAGATCATCCCCTGGCTCTCTGGACCTATTATTGTTAGTACCATTTCACTGTTTTGGGGCCGTAAACGAGTTTTCAACTTGACAGTTTAGAGACAACTTTGTCAAGTTTTAACCCACGGACACACATCACATCAAAAAACACAATGTGAATTCTGGGGACTCTTGGTCCAATGGCAATTTAATGGTAGGAGAAAGACCATCCGATTCCCAAAAAAAGGGTAAAATATCCCTCAGAAAAAAAATATATTTGCTTCGGGACTACAGAGAATATAAAGGACTTTTTTTTACTACTTACTTCCACCAAGACTTATGTATATTAGACCACGAAACATTATTTTACTATGTACTTCCCCCATGGTCCTGGTCGGCTTGGGGATAGTTAAGTGAAGCTGACGTGGGGAGATAATGCGATTAAAAAATATTCTCTTCCTCCTTCCCCCTCCTGCCCATCTCGCCTCCACAAATTTGGCCACGTTTTCTACTCCCGTAATTAGATGCAGAAGGAATGACTACTGTTCAGTAGACTTTCAGAGCGGAGAGGGATCAAGAGGGGGAGGGGGAGGCGGGAATTTGTTCCGGATGATTTCCAGGGTATTTATTTACTGGGGAACAGACAGTAAGTGAGGCGGGAGGGGGAAAGGAGTGCAAATTAGAGGGAAGGAAAAATTAAATACAGAAATAAATAAAGAACTATTGTGAGTGACACAAAGACAGAAAGGGAACGAAACGGAAGCAGACATAAGAAGCAAAGAGAGAAAGAAAGAGAGAAATATGTAGACAAAAAGAGAGGAAGATGCAGAAAAAGTAAAAGAAAGTAGCACAAAAAACTGGAGGAAGAAGCAGAGAGAGAGAGAGGGAGAAAGAAAAAGGGAAAAGGGAAAGATGCAAACAAAGAGACAGAAAGATAAAAAGGAATGGGAAGAGATGTATATATACAGATACAGGGAGAAAAAACAGGGAAGTGAGCAGAGAGAAATATGCATGGAGTAAAGACAGAGATATAAACAGAGAGAGAGAGGCAGGAGCAGAGACAGAGATATAAACAGAGAGAGAGAAGCACAGACAGAGAGATATCTATATACAAAGAGAGAGCAAGGAGCAAAGAGAGAGATATATAAACAGAGAGAGAGAGAATCGAGGAAAGACGGAGCAATACAAACAGAGAGAAGGGAGCAGAGACGGAGCGATACAAACAGAGAGAGAGAATGGAGCAGAGACAGAGAGTCATAAACGGAGAGAGAGAATGGAGCAGAGACAGAGAGATAAACGGAGAGAGAGAGAGAAACGAGCAAAGACATCTAGATATAATCATACAGAAAAGAGCAGACAGAGATATGCATAGAGAAAAGAGCAAAGACAGAGATCTAAGCAGAGAGAGAAAAGAGCAGAGACAGAAATCTAAACAGAGAGAGAAAAGAGCAAAGACAAATAGATATAAAAAACAAAAGTGCAACCAGATACAAGAAAGAGAGAAAATTAAGGAATGAGCAGGATGAGATATCAAAATAGAAAGAAGAGAGAAACAAAGAAAGAACAAAAAAAATGGGGAAAATGGGAGAATGAAACAAAAAGAGAAAACATATTAAAGAGGAACAGAGAATGGAGCAGAGGGAGATAAACAGAGAAAGAAATAGAGAAAACAGAAAAGGACAAAGGCAGCAATGGAGAGAAAGCAGAAATAGGCGTTGAGTTGCAATATATAACATTGTGATAGCACCCAGCTAAAGAGACGCAAGTGATTTCCAATTTTTCCTGGAACAAACCGAGTACATTGTGTACATACGTACATACATCCATGCACGTGAGCCCTACGGAAATGATGAGAAGGAAAGAGGAAGGGAAAGTTGGAGAGGAAACATATCACCCAATTTTTTTTATATCAACCCCATATCTTGTCTTTTGAGTAGTACAAGGGGAAAGATATAGAAAATAGCGGTCCACGGATGTGAAGGAGTTGTAGCAGCAAAAGTACAAAAAAAATGAAAAGAAAATTCAACACACGGAAACTACAAGGGGAGCACGGAAGAACAAGAAGTATGATGGTGGTAGGACCCAAGAACAAAAATTGAAGGGTAAAGGGAAAGGAAAGGGAAGAATGGGGAAGGAAAAAGTTGAGGAGGGAATGCATGAGGGAGGAGAGAAATAAAAAAAAATGCTAAAGTATGAGTAAAAGAAAATGGAATAGAAATTGTAGACAAAGTGGGGGAAGGTGTAGGGAAGAGAGAGAAAGAGTGGGAAATATAAATGACAAAAAAAAAGGAAAAATAACAGAGGAAGGGGTAAAAGGAGAGATCAGAAGGTATGGAAGTATAACATAGTGAAAATAGACCAAGAAGGAAAAAAAAGATGAGCAAATAACAAGGGGAATATTGCAAGCGAGCTAGAAGGAGAGTGAGAGCGGAAAGACAAACATTGCTTTTTTTTGCACTCCTTTGAATACTATTCTAAAATCGACAATTTTACAATATTTTCCCCTTTCCCCCTCTCTCTCTCTCCCTCTTTACCCGACATTTTTACTGCATAATTTTTCTGGCCGTAATAAAATCACGTAAAAATGATGGGGGTAGGGTGGGGGAAAGAGAAAAAAGTAAGAAATATGAAATAGAAATCGATAGCAAAGGAGATAATAAAATTTCAAATTTTTCCCACATCTTATATATTTCACACACCACTCAGTTCCTTCTGGTCCCTGTACCACTTTTCATCTCTATTTTCACTTTCTTTTTGTCTATCTCTCGCTTTCTCTGTCTGTTTTTTTTACTTTCACTCTCTCTCCCTCTCTTACCCACTCGCAAAAAAAAAATACGAGTCCATGTTTTTGTGTGCCCACTACTGCTAAATCCTTGAAACGTAAATACGAACACAAACCCTTTTCTCTGTTCACCCTCTGAAAAAGAGATTTACAGAAGGAATTGGCAAAAGCCTTCGTCGTAATATTATGATGTTTTTTTCGTCGGCAGAATCTTATAAAGCTTATTTCTAAATTTTTTTTCTGGATTGGGAGAAAAAACTATTTTTTTTTGCTTTCGCTTTCTCTCTCTCTCTCTCTCTCTGTAACCATAAACACGAATTGTGAGCTTTGTCGTGGTCCTTCTACAGCCGCCATGAGGTTCAAAGATAGAAGCAGAAGAGGAAGAGAAGGTGGAGGAGGAGAAGGCGAAGAAAGAAAGAGAGACAGAAGGGATTTGGAGCATTTCAGATGCAAATAATATGGAAATAATCTCTTTATGCACTCTCTTGGCCCAACCCACATACGTATACATACCCAGACTTGGGGGGAACTTTATATAAACTAGGATGAAATATTGAAGTTCATACAGACTGTCACGGTTGGACTGGAGAATCATTCTGGCCGCTTTCTCTCTCTCTCTCACTCTCTCTCTCATTCACTCTCTTTACTTTCTTCCCACTTCCCCATTTGCTTCCAAACAAAATATATGTTTGGAGTAAATAATGTGTAGCACGTCTTTTTTTCTCACTCTTTTCCTCAATTCCCTCCCAAGTTTACTGTGAGCGAGAAAAAATATTTTTGGCGACGCGGAAAGTATCAGAGGACGAGACAGACAAAGAAGCGGAAAGTGAAAGTGATACGCAGGAGGTAGCGATAGACATAAAAAATTTCACAGAAAACGGAGAAAAGTGTGCAAGACAGACCAAAATTAGACGATCGGAGACAGAAATAGAAAGTCAAAAGGAGAGGAAATGTGAGAGAAAAAGAAAGAGAGAGATATGGAAACAAAACGACGGATAAACAACGAGAGCAAGAGAAAGCGAGACGAAAAAGAGAGAGGAGAAGAGAGAGAAAGATAAGCAGAGAATAATAGAGGGAGAGAGAAAGAAAGATGTGGAGAGACAGAGAGAGAAATGCGGAGAAACAAAGAGAGAAATGCGGAGAGACAAAGAGAGAAATGCGGAGAGACAAAGAGAGAGAAATGCTGTGAGACAAAGAGAGAAATGCGGAGAGACAAAGAGAGAGAAAAAGAGAGGCAAAACGACAAAGAGAGAGAAATTCGGAGAGATAATGAGAAGAGAGAAAGAGAAAGACGGAGAGATAATGAGAAGAGAGAAAGAGAAAAAGAGAGAGAAAGAGAAAGACGGAGAGATAATGAGAAGAGAGAAAGAGAAAAAGAGAGAGAAAGAGAAAGAAGGAGAGATAATGAGAAGAGAGAAAGAGAAAAAGAGAGAGAAAGAGAAAGACGGAGAGATAATGAGAAGAGAGACAGAAAAAGACAGAGAAAGACGGAGAGATAATGAGAAGAGAGACAGAAAAAGACAGATA